>JALLBI010000327.1:0-13180 GCA_036940125.1 Mediolabrus comicus
TTATTAATATTATTATTTTTTGAGTAAAAAAATAATGATATATTTATATAGATAATTATTATTATTCTTTGAGTAAAAGAATGATGATATTTCTATATTATTATAGTTATTAATATTATTATTAATAGTTTTTGATTAAAAAATTAATACTGTTACAAAAATAACTAATCCAATTGTTAAGATGTTTTATTTGTAAAAAAGTCGACAATTTGAATTCAATATTACTTATATAATAATGCTTTTTAAACAGAAATATTAATTTCCAATATTAAATCGAAACCATATTTTAAATAAAGTTTGATATTTAAATAAAAGCTTATAGCTCAGTTGGTTAGAGCGTACGCCTGATAAGCGTAAGGTCAGTAGTTCAAATCTACTTAAGCTTACTCTCTTGTGTCACGCTGTTTTTATTAAATAAAAAAATAGTATTGCTGTTTGTATAATACCTGAAATCTTTGATCTCAAGAGTGTTTTAGACCAAATTTATTTAAATACTGAATAAACGGGAATTTATAATAAAAGTTTGGTCTAATTAAAATGTTTAAACTGATTCTTTAAGCATTTTTTATGAAGTATAAAATTAAAAATATAGTTTTTACCGCTGATGAAAAAGCGGAACTGTTTTTGCGTGAACTAAGTTCTATTGTTACATCGGATGATTCTGGTGTGATACTTTGCGGTAGTAGGGAGCTATTAGAAAAGTGTGTCAATGAACCGGACTTTGCCTACAGCTTAAAAGCTTTTTTAGATACGGGTGATTGACATAGTAGTTCTACAATCTACCAAGACAACCCCCGTGATTCTATGGGTGGACAAGGAATGGAATTAAAATGGGTTGAACTGTTTGGTCAATTTGTAGCATTAGACCGCAAAGTCTGCTTTGCTGCCTTCATTGTTAGCCAAACGACAAAAGTTTTAAACAATATTTTTAAAGACGATTGTCAAATAGATTACAACTCTGAGCCCTACTTACTAGGCATCGAGATTAGACAGAAACTAGAAGAGTATGTTTTTCTAGATTGTTCTAATGAAAATGCCATCATTAGTCAGTTTTGGTTCTATTTACAAAACTGTGTCCACACCAATACTTGTGATCCGCTTGAAAGAGCTATGGATTTGGGGAGCGCTGAGGACTTTACGCTTAACAGCTATAATTACACTTTTTTTAAAGAATGTGAGTCTTTATGAAAGTCTTTAAAGTCAGACGCTTGACTAGATGTTTGATCCCACTGAGAAAGTGACGCTCAGTTTAAAGAACGAGTAAAAAAAAAATTTGAAGAAAAATGCGTAGATCAACAAATTGATATACTCACGAATGCTAAAGGCGAGAGGAAAACCATCGAAGATGTAGATTTTAGTGAAAATCTTGATATTGCAGCCAGTTTGGATGACTTAGGGTTAGAGGCAAGCAGCACTAACGACCAATCCCAATTACTTAATAATAGTTCGCTTCTGCCAGGAAGTCATGATATTATTAATGTGGATGAAACGGCCATTTTTTGTGCGCGTGTTTCAGGTGCGACTTCAGGTCGACCACGTAAAGGATTGAGTGGTGGTGATGCTCTAGTGCCGTCTAATGGGAATAATTATCAATCAAAAGTTGATACAAACCCTTTAGTAACCAACGGCACTTTAAACGATACAGAAGCTCTAACTTCGTTAGAATTTTTGTATCACGAGACGCCTTTGAATCATTTAATGACCTATACGCATATAACTGGGATTTTTGATCAACTTAATCCAACCGGTGTCTGGGGGTTTTTTATAACCATTGTGAGATTTATTTACGGTCTTCACCAATTAAATTTTTTTTTTCTTCTAACCCAGAAGGTTAAATTTAGAAAGTTTATGAAATGGTGACGTAAAAAGTCTGATTAGTTTTCAATACAATCTTTATTTAATAAAGAAAGGTTTGTTATTAATTTTTGATTAATGCTTTTATCCTTAAAGACTTCAGCATTAAATCCTGATTTTACAATATCACCGATATTCAAGTTTTTAGGAGCAATCATATAAAAGTAATTATAATTTAAAAAATCATAACCAGCCGCAATAAAAGCCGTTCTATATGAGTCATACTCTAAACTAGTTATAACACCTACAGAGTCTTTACTTCTTAAAAAATCAATTTTTCTATATTTTTTTTTGAGTTAATGACGTAGATTTATTTTTTGTTGAATTCATATAAATAAAAGTTATTTCAAAAATTTTAAGAAATTCATGCCTTCATTAAAAATAGCAAACAAATCATTTTTTTCGTTTAATTTGATTAATCAAAATTATTTTAAACATTTATTTTCTAAAATTAAGATTTTAAAATTTATAAAAAAAGAAGCATTTTCATTTTTTCTATCTTGGTTTATTTTTTTTACCTTTAGTAAATTGTATCATATTAAAACAAAAATAAATTATTTTACTTCACACATTTTGTTTTCTTTTTTTACTCATCAAAAGTTAATTAGTTACGCCATAAATATTAATCTATCTTTAATAAACACGTTAATCAATATAAATAATATAAAATTTAACTCAAAAAATATTTATCAATTTAAAAATTACTTAGGATTGCAGCATTATACTATTTTCAATTTAAACAATCTAGCATTCCAATTACGATTATTATTAATTTCCCATCCTAACACCGTTAAATATATTAGTCTAGCTTTAAGGTTAGGAATGGCGGTTATAGACCCATCTTATCTTGCGGATGCAATCGACGAAAGCCAAAATCTAGTGGCTCAAGGTCAGGAAGTAGCTCAAGGCCAAGGCGTAGCTCAAGGTCAAGGTGTAGCTCAAGGCCAAGGCGTAGCTCAAGGTCAAGGTGTAGCTCAAGGTCAAGGTGTAGCTCAAGGCCAAGGCGTAGCTCAAGGCCAAGGTGTAGCTCAAGGTCAAGGCGTAGCTCAAGGTCAAGGTGTAGCTCAAGGCCAAGGAGTGGAGCTAAATCCTCCATCGACTCCTCCATCGAATATGGCATGGGTGGAATGTCCTAATGCCCCGGCGGCGGTGGCGCAAGTTTTAAATAGAGACGTTGAACTTCCTATATTGCGTTTAGGCCATCACCATATTGTTGAAGATGGAGTCCCGGTGCCAGAAAGAGGAGAAAGAGCATATGTTATTCCTCTTCCTGAAAGGCTTCAGGACCGGCTGGAGCAAGCTCGTCGTCTCGCTGGGGGACTTGATCTTGGGCCGGTAGCGGTGCGAATCCCCGAAGAAGCCGCTACAGATAGTGGCCCTGAAAATCTTGATCATGGCTCTACAGGTAGTGGTTCTGAAGATTCTGAGAATCAGTCGATGGAGGAGTCTCAGAGCAAGCGACAGCGGTGCGAATCCCCGAACAATAAGTAGTGGTTCTGAAGATTCTGAGAATCAGTCTATGGAGAGTGCGTCTGAGTTGTAAAGCTTTAGGTTTTCGGACCTTTCGTTAAACCTTTACTTATAATTACTGTAGTTGAACTCTACAAAAACATATGTATTTATTATTAGTCTTTTTGCCATTGATTGGTTCATGTTGTGCTGGATTATTCGGCCGAAAACTTGGTCCTTATGGGGCATCTTGTGTTACTGTAACTTGTTTGCTACTTACGTTTTTTTTATCTCTCTTTGCGTTTTATGAAGTTTCTTTACTAGGATGTTGTACTTACATAAAACTTGTACCTTGAATAAATTCTGAATTATTAAATGTTGACTGGGGTTTTTTATTTGATTCTTTAACAGTTGTAATGTGTTGTGTTGTAACTTTTGTTTCTTCAATAGTGCACTTATATTCTACAGAGTATATGGCACACGATCCCCATCTTCCTAGATTTATGTCTTATTTATCTCTTTTTACATTTTTTATGTTGATTTTAGTTACTGCGGACAATTTTATTCAAATGTTTGTAGGCTGAGAGGGTGTAGGTTTATGTTCATACTTGCTTATCAATTTTTGATTTACTCGTATTCAAGCTAACAAAGCAGCAATAAAAGCAATGGTCCTAAATCGTATTGGAGATTTTGGGCTTGTTATTGGGATTTTGATTATTTTTGTTGAATATAGAGCTGTAGATTATGCTACAGTTTTTGCAGTAACTCCTATTTTAACAAATAAAGTTTTTAGTTTTTTAAGCTTTAATTTTGATTTAATTTCTATTATCTGTTTTTTTCTATTTATAGGTGCTGTAGGTAAATCGGCGCAGTTAGGTTTACATACTTGGCTACCAGACGCTATGGAAGGTCCTACACCTGTTTCTGCGTTGATTCATGCAGCAACGATGGTAACTGCTGGAGTATTTTTAATAGCCCGTACGTCACCTTTATTTGAGTACACTTCTAGTATGCTTAGTTTGGTTACTGTGGTAGGTGCTTGTACAGCTTTTTTTGCAGCCACTGTAGGCTTGTTACAAAATGACTTGAAACGAGTGATTGCATATTCAACATGTAGCCAACTAGGTTATATGGTTTTTGCTTGTGGTTTGTCTAATTATTCTGTTGGAGTTTTTCATTTAGTTAATCACGCTTTTTTTAAAGCATTGCTTTTTCTAGGTGCCGGTTCTATTATTCATGCTGTAGCGGACGAACAGGATATGCGTAAAATGGGAGGGTTAAAGAAATTAGTACCTTTTACATATTCTATGATGGTGATAGGTTCGCTTGCATTAATTGGTTTTCCTTTCTTAACTGGATTTTATTCAAAAGATGTAATTCTTGAAGTTGCATACGGTAAATACACATTAGAAGGTCATTTTAGCTATATTTTAGGAACTGTAGGTGCTTTTCTTACAGCATTCTACTCTACTCGATTGGTTTATTTAACGTTTTTGTGCCGACCAAATGGCTATAAATCTGTAATTTGTAAAGCTTATGACTCTTCTTATCAAATCTGTATCTCTTTATTCCTTTTAGTAATTCCTAGTGTGTTAATAGGATTTTACGCTAAAGATATGATTATTGGCTTTGGAAGTGATTTTTGAGGGAATGCCGTGTTTACTGCTACTGAGAATATGAATAGAGTAGATTCAGAATTTATTTTTCATATTTATAAAATATTGCCTGTAATTTTAAGTTTATTAGGGGCAACTTTATCATTCCTCCTTTATTCATTTGGTAGTGGATTATTAGTACAATTAAAGCTTTCAGTGTTAGGTAAAAAAATTTATCACTTCTTTAACAAAAAATGATTTTTTGATAAAGTATATAACGAGCATATTGGTCAATTCTTTTTTACTATTAGTTATACAGTTACTTATAAAATTATTGATAGGGGAATCATTGAAATTTTTGGACCAATGGGACTATCTTCTATTATAACAAAGAAATCTGCTTATATTGCTAAAATGCAAACAGGATATTTATATCATTATACATTTTTGATGTTAACTGGTCTTACTGTAATTTTAGGCTTGCGACAGTTTTGAGTTTTTTCAGGAAGTTATGCTGACTTTAAAATTTTTATTTTATTTTTTATATTAAGTTTTTTTTTACTGAATAAAAAAAAACTTAAAAACTAAACTTTATACGCAGTACAATTTAAAAATGGCAACAAATGCAATACAATTAAATCCTTTTTACAAATTTGTAACTCGTTGACTTTTTTCAACGAACCACAAAGATATCGGAACTTTATATTTAATTTTTGGAGCAATATCAGGTGTTGCTGGAACTGCATTGTCTCTATACATTCGAATTACACTGGCTCAGCCAAATAGTAGTTTTTTAGAATACAATCATCATTTGTATAATGTTATTGTTACAGGTCATGCTATATTAATGATTTTTTTTATGGTGATGCCGACATTAATCGGCGGATTTGGCAACTGATTTGTTCCGTTAATGATCGGTGCGCCAGATATGGCTTTTCCACGAATGAATAATATTAGTTTTTGATTATTACCTCCTTCATTACTGTTATTATTTGCGTCAATGTTAACCGAAGCAGGTGTAGGTACAGGATGAACTGTTTATCCACCTTTATCAAGTGCAACAGCTCACTCTGGGGGTTCAGTAGACTTAGCAATATTTAGCTTACATTTATCAGGTGCATCTTCTATTTTAGGTGCTATTAATTTCATCTGTACTATTTTTAACATGCGAGTGAAAAGTTTATCTTTTCATAATCTTCCCCTGTTTGTATGATCTGTTTTAATTACTGCATTTTTATTGCTATTATCTTTACCTGTACTAGCTGGGGCGATCACAATGTTATTAACGGACAGAAATTTTAATACTACCTTTTTTGACCCAGCTGGTGGAGGAGACCCTGTGTTATTCCAACACCTTTTTTGATTCTTTGGTCATCCAGAAGTTTACATATGTGCGCCGTTGCGCTCTTATCTTTCGCCGTTCGTTTTAGTACGAACATGCTAAATTACTCACGAAATGTTATTTCATTGCATTAAAACATTAGTCCCTGACTTTGATCGAAAGGTCTTTGTCAGAAGCGGATTTAAAAGTCGATTGAGAGGTCCTGTTTTCCTCGAAAATTGTCGGCGAGTTACGTCACATAAGGCTAGGTTAACAAAACTGTCACATCATGTCTGCCTTCCACTGGGCTTTAATTCTATAACAGGTATCGGATTTTATGAGTCATGGCTTCCAACCAGTATGTATTGGAAGTCTCGAGTAATTGACTTGAGACACAACTATCAGTTGATTAATATGATGCAGTGGCCTAAGTGTGATCTTAGCGGAAGTTTGGGAACTACGGGAAACCCTAAGGATCGAAAGATCTATGGGAGCGGAGGACTTGTAAGGAGTCTAGGTACTAAATGTTTTTATTCAGTCTCTACCTTTAACGCTTCAGCGTGCGGTAGCTTGAAGGAATTGAAGAAGTATAACAAAATGAACAAACAATTAGTCAACAATAAGTTAATTCATATTGTTGCTAATCCAGAAGTCCTTATTTTAGCGTACGAAACTATCAAGAGTAAGCCTGGGAATGAAACCCCGGGTGTTGATGCTCAAACCTTAGATGGGATCAACCTAAATTGGATTCAAAATACTAGTAAATTACTATTAGCTGGGAAATATAAATTTAAAGCAGCTCGTCGTGTATACATACCAAAAAAGGGTAAGAACAAAAAAAGACCATTAACTATCAGTAGTTCTAGGGATAAGTTGGTTCAACAAGCTATGTACCTTGTCTTGAATGCGATTTATGAGCCATCTTTTTTAGAGTCTTCTCACGGTTCACGCCCAGGTAAAGGTAATCATACCGCGCTTAAATCTATAAAGTTGAAATTTCAAGGTGTTAAATGATGCATTGAAGCAGACATTAAGAGTAACTTTCCTTCTATTTCCCACAAGATCCTTTTAAGCCTTCTTAGGAAGCGTATCTCTTGCGAAAAGTTTTTGACTTTGGTAAAGAGGTCTATTAAGGCGGGCTTCATCGAAGATGGAGTCTTTAAAGAGTCTAATTTGGGGCTTTTCCAAGGGAATATTACTAGTCCGATTCTCAACAACGTTTATCTTCATGAGCTAGATGTATTTATGGACGAATTATGTGATGACTTTATTTCAGGGAAATATCGTAGGAGATCGAGCTTTTTCAGAAACATCTTATATAGAATGGAAAAAGAAACCGATATAGAGGAAATAAAAAAGCTTCGTAAGGAGTTATGGCAAGTTCAGAGTAAAGATCCTATGGATCCCAACTTCAAAAGACTTTTTTATGTCCGTTATGTCGATGACTTTGTTGTTGGCGTAGTGGGGTCTAGAGAAGATGCTATTGACATTAAGGAGAGAGTGAGGTGCTTCCTGGAAGAAAACCTAAAATTGGTTCTAAGCGACGAAAAATCGTTAATTACTCACTTCAGTAAGACGCCTATTATTTTTTTAGGTACCCTGATAAAGGGTAACTGGGAGAAAGAAAAGCGAATCAAGCTAGTAAGGAAGTTAGGGGTTTTGAGAAAAGTTAGAATAACAGGTCGCCCTGTTTTAAAAGCACCTATCAAAGATCTCTTCTTAAAGGCAACGGTGAACGGATTCTTTAAACAGAAAGCTGGGAAATTCGTCCCTACCAAAGTAGGACGGCTCATTAATCTTGATCACGCTGATATCTTAAGATATTATAATTCTGTTATACAAGGAATCCTAAATTTCTATTCGTTTGCAAACAATAGGAAGTCTCTCGGTAGTCTAGTTCATGGTTTAAAATTTTCATGTGCACGGACTTTAGCTTTAAAATATAAACTACGTTTTGCTTCTAAGACGTTTAGTCGATTTGGCGGTAAGTTGAAATGCCCTGTTACGGGGTTGGAACTTTTTATCCCAAAAACTTTCCGTGCTAAAAAAGAATTTACTATAAATGCATCCATTCCCGATGAATCTCTGTTTAAGAGTTGGAATAATAAGCTTACCAAAAGTAGTTTATTTAAGTATTGTGTGATATGCGGCTCGAGTTATCAAGTCGAAATGCACCACGTTCGAAAGATTAAAGATTTAAAGTTTAAAGCTCGTGGGGGTAAAATGGATTTTTTTACTATGCAAATGGCCTCCATTAATCGTAAACAAATTCCACTGTGTCGAACTCATCATAAAGCCTTACATAAGAACAAACTTTCCTCTCTAGAACGACAACAACTCAAAGTTGGATTAGAACGTTTAAAATAAATTAAAGAGACTTGTTTCTAATTGTCTCACTTGTTATATTAGTTTAGTATTGAGAGCCGTATGACATGAAAGTGTCACGTACGAGTTCGGAGGGACTGTGGTCAATTCTACTTCGGTAGTTAACTAAGGTATTAATTTACTATGGTTGCCCACGGGACCCTACTGATCCTGCCAGGTTTTGGTATTATCAGCCATATTGTTGTTAGTACTGCAAAAAAACCTATTTTTGGTTATATTGGCATGGTTTATGCGATGTTTTCTATTGGTGTTTTAGGGTTCATTGTATGAGCTCATCACATGGCGCGCGTATATATGGCGCGTGGGAAAGTTGTCTGTTCAGAATTTGACACTTGAGAAAGACTAGCTGCGTCTGAGGTTAACTCATTCGTAGTAAAGCACTTGTCTAAAGGGAGAAGATCTACTATATCACCACGTATAGTATATTTCACATCCACCTTAATGTGGAATTGATCCATCCCCATCTTTGAGATTTGCCGGGTTAACAAAATGAAGGCTAGAATATTGGGTGCGTGTGCCACCGTACAAGTAAATTTTTATAAATTTCCGAGTATTGTAATAACGAATGGTCTACAAACATGTGGTAGATCTGTCTGAACCGTTATTACACTAATGACAAAGATAATAACTAATTGTCTGAAAAATATTGCCGACCCTAAGCAAATCGTTGTACATCCCACGTATAACCGAAAGGTTAAATCTCGTCTAAGATACGTCATGCCCAGTTCCCTAATTGGAATTGGGACAAGGAGCCCCGTGTTGGCTCGTAATGCTATGCATTACGAATTAAAGGGGGCACGTTATTTCGCTCGTAATTTTTCTACTGATGGCTCCGATGGGTCTTCAGAGACTATTACACAGGAACTAAAGCAATTACGTTTATGTTCCATTAAAAACAATATTGATGAGGTTAACAAAATCGTTAAATCTCTTCTAGGTAACCATGATTTTTGAATCCACTGTTATGAAAGTATTAGAAGCAATCCCGGGGTTCACAGTCCTGGAGGTAGCTCTCTTGTCGGAAAGACGGTGACTCTAGATGGTATTAACCTAGATTTTTTCCAAAAACTTTCAATTCTCATCCCTAAAGGTAGGTTTTCTTTTGGGCCTATTCGGAAAGTTGATATTCCAAAACGAAATGGCGGTATCCGCCCTCTTGGGATTGCTGATTCCAGAGATAAAATTGTGCAAAAAGGTATGGCCGTTATTCTTGAACAGCTATCTGAACATAGATTTCATGAGTGCAGTTTTGGATCTCGTAGAGGGAAATCAACTCACGATGCTTTGGCATATATTAAAAGAAAAGTTCCTTCCGGCATGTGAGCTATTGAAGGTGATATCAGTAAGTGTTTTGACAGTTTTAACCACAAACGGTTGGTTTCTCTTGTTAAAAAAAAGTATGTTAGTGAACAAGTTTTTGTTGACTTACTTTATAAAGCTTTAAAATCAAAAATAATTTCTATTAATAGTTCATTTATTAATAAGATTGGTACTCCACAAGGCTCTGTCGTTAGCCCTATTTTGTCCAACATTTATTTGCATGAGCTTGATTGCTTTATAAATGAAAATGAAGTTATGGATAAGTTCCGTAAAGGGAAACCTGCGTATACTAATCCAAATTTTGTGTCATCCATTAAATTTTCCCAAGCGGAACTCGATGAAGCTGAGAACGTTAAAAAGACGAAAGGAAAATTAAAATATTGGAAATTTTTACAAAAACTTCGAATTTCTAAAATAAAGTTAGCTGAAAAAAAAGGCATACAAAGACTTATATATAAAGGTATCCACCGAAAGATTGCCTATGTTCGGTATGTGGATGATTTTATCATCTTTGTCTGAGGAACTAAAAAGGATTGTTTAGAAATTAAGACTCTTGTATCTAAATTTCTCAAAAGCAATCTTGACTTGAACCTTTCGGATGAAAAAACTCACATCACTTATCTAAAAAAAGATAAGGCCAAATTCCTTGGTTTCGAAATTTGGCAGTCTGCATCTCGTATACCTTCTTCTAAAAAAGATGTCAATCCTTTGGGAAAAATTGATAGGATCAAAATGAATTCTAAGCATCGGGCTTTCACTTTTCAAACCCCACGGCTTAGAATTACGTTTAGTATGAAACCTATCCTTTCTAAACTTGTTGACAAAGGACTTTTACGCTATAAAGGCGGAAAATTCTTTCCAACAAGTTATAAGGCTGCACTACAATATGACATCGCTAATATTGTAAGTTATATTAGTTCGGTTTTCCGGGGCATATCAAATTACTATGGGTTTGCTCACAATTGGTATGATGCCAAAACAATTTATAATTATTTTGGTCGTTTTTGTGCTGCTATGACCATTGCGCACAAAACCAAAAGTAAAGTTCCCAAAGTCTTTAAAAAATACGGACCTAACATTAGTGTCAAAAATGAGCATGGCAAAGAAATTGCTAAATTTGGTGTTTTATCCAATTCTCAGTTTAAACGTAATATTAAAGGTTATATGCCCTCAAAGTTGTGTGTAACTGACATAGAACAGTTACTTCTTGCTAATTTACGTATAGCAAAAAAACAAATTGTACGTCAACCGTGCGTTTTTTGTGGCGACACAAATAGCGTAATGCATCATATTAAACATGTGCGTAAAACTCTGCAGAAAATTTCTCCTGGTAGTTATAATTATTACTTAGAGGTGATGCGATTAACGAATCGTAAAACTATCCCAGTTTGTTCTCATCATCATAATTTAATTCATTCAGGTAAATATGATGGTGTTTCTTTAAAAACAGTTTTCGACAACTTCAAAAGAGAAGGAATCGGTTTCAATAAAAAGAAAGCAGAAGCGCTTATCGAAAAAGCGTCCTTAAGCTCAGATTATGAGATTAAATAAAATATTGTTTAGAAATAGCCGGAGAGCTTTGCGAAGGGAAACTTTCACGCTGAGTTCGGAGAGAAGTTCTGTGAGCTAACTATAGTTTGCGTTTCTTACTCTACTTTACGGTTGGTTTAGATATAGACACTAGAGCTTATTTTACTGCAGCGACCATGATAATTGCAATTCCAACAGGAATTAAAATATTTAGTTGACTAGCTACTTTATGAGGCGGCTCGATTGACTTAAGAACACCAGGTCTTTTTGCAATTGGTTTTATCTTTTTATTTACTGTAGGTGGTGTAACTGGAGTTGTTCTTGCAAATTCTGGTATAGATATAGCATTGCATGATACCTATTATGTAGTCGCTCACTTTCATTACGTGCTGTCTATGGGAGCAGTTTTTTCTATGCTTGGAGGTCTTTATTTCTGGTTTGAAAAACTTACTGGAGTTCGGTATTCTGAAATACTAGGAAAAATTCATTTCTGAAGTTTTTTCGTTGGAGTGAACTTAACTTTTTTTCCAATGCATTTTTTAGGGGTTGCAGGTATGCCAAGACGAATTCCTGATTATCCTGATGCGTATTTTACATTTAATAAAATTGCTTCTTGAGGTTCGTATATCTCTGCAATATCTTCATTGTTTTTTTTTTATGTTGTATTTGAAGCTTTTTCATCAAATAAAATTAATAAAAAAAATTATTAACCATTGTCAGTTCAAGTTTTATTTTTTTTAGAGTTAATAAGAATATGATTTTTATAACACAATGTGATAGTCCAGCGCTTTGGCAAACTTACTTACCTGACCCTGCTAGTATTACTATGGAAGGTATTTTGATTTTTAACAAACATTTATTATTTTTGTTAACGGTAATTGTTTTGTTTGTTGGTTGATTATTATTTTATACTATATATTATTTTATAGAATATAACAATAAATTTAGCTCAAAATTTGTTCATTCTAAAGAACTAGAAATTGTTTGAACTTCTATACCAGCTCTAATACTTTTAATATTATCTACTCCTTCATTCACTTTATTATATGCGATGGATGAAATTTCTGAGCCAGAATTAACTTTAAAAGTTTTAGGTCATCAATGATTTTGAAGTTATGAAATTTCTGAGTTTAATTCTTGCCAAAAACAAGATCAAAGTTTAAAATATGTTTGTTATATGATGGTTCTAGATAGATTGCCTACTACCAAGCAAAGATATTTTGGATTATTAGAAACTAATAAAAGAGTTATCTTGCCGACAAACACACACTTACGGCTTTTGGTTAGTGCAGCCGACGTGTTGCATAGTTGAACAGTTCCATCGTTTGGTTTAAAAGTAGATGCGTGTCCAGGTCGATTAAATCAAATGAATCTATTCATCAAACGGATAGGCGTTTTTTTTGGTCAGTGTAGTGAAATTTGTGGTGTAAATCATGGTTTTATGCCTATTGTTATTGTTTCTTTACCAACAACACAATTCCATCATTATATAATGACTAAATTAGAACTAAATTAAGTTCAATTAATAGATTTTTCTATTTGATTGTTTAGAATTTATTATGAGCATATTGCTTTTTCAATGGTATTTTTTTGTAATGCTTGTTTTTCAGGTTAAAATCCTGTTATCTTTTATGTATTCTAATCTAAAATTTTTTTTTAAATTAACTAGAAAATTTCCTTCAACTGAGAGAATTGTGTTTCCTTTTTGCTCAAAAGGATTTGTAAC
>JALLBI010000328.1:0-12647 GCA_036940125.1 Mediolabrus comicus
AACGACAACAACCACAACAACAACCACAACAACAAAGATGCAACGCTGATTTCTTAGAATTGATGGAAGACTCATCCATGACTACTGCAGCGTCCACTCTTACTAATCATCCTCACAATATTGTTGGGGGATTCGGTGATGAGGAAGATATACAGAGTTTGAGTAGCACACCGTCCCAGCGTAGTCATCATCGAGGCTATGGAGGTAGTAGTAGTGCACCATCAAATATGGGGGGCATACAATTAACATTCATGCCCGACTCGAGTGGGTGCATTCACTTGGTCAATACAAATTCTTCGGGAGGTAGCTTTGGTGGAGGTGACTCTGTTGCTGACTACTCTGCAGCAACTACAGCCGATGTCACAACTCCATCTCTATTGGCACGGAAACATCAGCATGATGGTAATGAATCTGCAGCTACTCGATCGATTGTTGGCTTGGGAACATGCGGTGGAAAAGACAAATATTGCTTTCAGAGACACCCCATCCGCGTATCCTTTGTCCCGATTGACCTCGATACGCCTTTAGAAGACCAGCATGGGGGCAAGTTCGACGTCATCTTACACAAGATGACAGAAGACATTTTGTGCATGTCAAAAATGCTTCGACCGCAAGGGCAAGGTAGCAGTGCAACCGCTAGTGAAGATGGTTGCACTTGTATTAATGAATGTGGAGAAAAGTGCCAGCAATGTTGGCTCCATAAGGGTATCAAGCCTCTGGATCGAATAAAACCCACGGACTCAATGACTCGCCATCAAGCTCGTGCATCGAGAAGGATTCAACGGTTGCGTGAATACAAAAAGAAGGCTCATCCCTCGTGTGTACTTGTCGACTCTCCGTCGAATATTTTAGCCGTCATGAGCAGGGCTGACATGGCGGAATGTCTATCTTGTTGTTTGGCCGGTGTAACGACCAAGGCAGGTATACCTGTGAGAACACCACGGTTTAAAGTGGTAGATGAAGATGTTGAGTTGGAAAACCCTGATGGTTGTAATGAATTGGCAAACGAAATTGATACCCTGCAGTTCTCGTACCCTCTAATTGCCAAGCCTCTAACTGCCGCTGGTACTAAGACCTCTCATCACATGGGAATTGTGCTTGCTAGAGACGGTTTACAACGGCTCAAGACACCTTGCATACTACAAGAGTATGCCAACCATGGCGAGAAGCTCTTCAAGGTATACGTTCTTGGAAATTCTGTCTGGGTATTCTCTCGAGAGAGTCTACCAAATTTACCACTGGGTGAAAATGAAATAAAAGTTTCATCTGATAATAAGGGTGATGGTATGCGGAGACGGAAACCGCCACGGGAGGGCAATTCTTCTGAAGAAGGGAATGGTAGACCATTACCGCAATCCCGCAAGAGACGGCGTTGCGAAAGCTACGTTGAGTTTGAACGGCCAGCTGGAAGCCGATATTATGTGGAATTCAATTCACAACAACCGTATCCAAAGTTATCAGATTTTGGGGCGCTCGATGCTCCAAGGAAAAAACAGCAGAGGTATGATCCTCCAAACCCGCCATCAAAGAATATACCCCAACAACAAGAAAATGGTCCACTGCCGATACAGCATAAGAACGATTTAGCTAGATGGGTGACGAAGGATGAAATAGAGCCGGTGACAAATGCATTAAGGTCGGCATTCGGCCTTGATCTTTTCGGTTTTGATGTCTTGGTAAAGGTTAACGGAAATGACAAAGAACTACTAGTTGTCGATGTCAACTATTTCCCAGGATACAAAGAGGTGCCCAACTTTCCTTCATTACTAGCACAATATCTAACACAAAAAGCGGTGGAGAGTCGCTTGAGAAATTTTGACTAACGTCATATTAGGAATGATTAACTTTTTCTCATAGTAGCAGTGCATAATAACTAAGCATCTTCGACTAGGATCGTCCACTGGAGAGGAAACAAGTAAGGTACTGACGCCTCAGATTTTAGAACAGTCAACCGCACACTCTGCAAATTGTAGACACCACCAGAGTAGAAGCGTGCCTTCAATGGAACAGTAACTTCCTCTCCCCCACTTAGTGACCATTTAAACGATGTAGACCCGACAAAATCAAAGTCAGGACGATGTTCTAGAGCAAACTCAAAGTCAACACTAGTTTCAACAAGGCGGTTGCGCAAAGTAATATCTAAATCGACATCCAATTGCGGCGACACATCAAAATCATGAGATACTTTTGCTATGTGCTTTGCGGTCATGGCTAGAGGACATCCCTTGCTTTTGTTCTGAGGTCTCACTAACAAGTTACGCAAGTGATGTTGGCCAACTATGGATTCATTTTGTCCTCCTTCACCAACTGAAGCCGACCAAGAGCAAATGACATTGATGTTCGAAGTCCCTTTGCTGGGGCACAAACGAGCAATTGAAGTAGGATGGGGTTGTGCAACGGGTTCGTTGGATGATGACAGGTTGGATTCTTCTGACGGAAGGGACGTTTTGGCCCTTCGAATTTGTGCCACATGACGCGGTTGGCCCTCCTTCTCTTGCTCGGCAAGAATGCGCTCCTTCTCTATTCTGTGGCTCTCGAGCGTTGACTGCAGGGGAACTGTGTTAAGCGAGGTATGGACGTACAAATCAATACAATATAAGAGTAATAATGAAACTTACACTGAAGACGTCGTGTGCTCTCTCACGACAAATAAAGTCAGTCAATTTTCCAACTCCATGACTGGTGTCAGTATAAGATGCTGCCCCATCTCTTGAAAACGGCAACATGCTGATATTGCATGAACCATCTGATTTCACAACGGGGGTAACAAGGTAGTGAAGCGTGATGCGCTCTTGCCATCCAACTTTCAGCTGGGATGAATTTGGATTTTCGTCAACAGGAATCAGTGAGTTCGAAATGCCATCAGAAGTCAACTGTCCTTGGAGTTGCTTCGCCTCAAAATGACGGCTGATAACGCAAATATTGTCAAAGTTAATATCTAACCCGGTATCTCGGTCACTTCGGTAATTCATGAGCTGACAAAAGAAAATGTTAGATGAAACGTTTTCGATGAAATATTAAATGATAGCACTGCATAGTCTTACCTCCACTGAAAGAATGTGCTCTCCTTTGTTCGAATATGACGGCATTAGGGATGCTGACATAGTTATTGAAGGGTACACTGGAACGGATAGTAACTTCCGAGCCCATCGATGGCGCGGAGATGTGTCATTAGCTCCTTTGTCCTTCTTCCAGAGCTCATATCGACATAACATGTAAAAGTCCTGGCGTCCTCCACCAGATGTGCGGATGAAAACGGGCACTTCAATTGTTTCGCCGGGTTGTAGTATGTCATCATCCCCCGAAACCTTGAAAGGAACTTTCATTAGGGTACCACTGGGGCCAACGCAGTGTGACGTAGAAGATTCCTCATCACTTTCTTGTCCCGTTTCATCTTTAATGTTCAACCAGGGCGCATTTGTTTTAAGCATGATGTTGGTTGCTGGAGCGTACCCAAAATTCGACAACTTTAGTGTCCAAGAACTCGTCTGTCCCTGTAGAACTGTGCTCTGATTTTCGTTACTAGGAGTGATTGTAACTTTCAATGACGGCATCTCCTCTTCAATTTTCGATTTTAGCAAGAGCGATTCGCCACGAACTCTCTTGGAGCGGTTGAGTTGAGTATCCTGAAGAAGTGGACCAGGCAGATCGAAGCGATGATAGATCCAAACTTCACCAAGAAGCTTGAATCTAACTCCAATAATCTTGAAGTCACCCTTGGTGAGGGGGCAAATCTTGAGTGATGAAATGGTAGACGAACTCGGTGTCATTGCTATAGTCGACTTGGTGACAACAAAGTACGGATCGCTACCATTGTCAACGGGAACTGCTGATGCAGAGGTCGCTGAATCAATGCTCTTTTGATACATGAAATCTGGACTTTCATATTCTATCTCAGAGCCATGAAACTTCCATCCTTTCGAGCTTGATCGATCCGACTTTCCACACAAGCTAGAAACTTCATTCGACTGCAGTAAACCCGATTCGGGACAAGATAGTGATGCTACCAATTGCATTTCCGTCAATTCAATGTCTAATCCCAACGGGTTTGTTACTGTGAAAGATACAACAATCGGCTCAGATGTTGCCCTAACCTCGACAGTGCGGGCATTCCCCTTTCGCTTCTGACGTTCACGGTATTCTGCTTCTCTCTCTTCTTTGTCTATTTCTGCAATTATCCTATCAATCGTCTCATTGCCGGAACCCACTGGAATAGGATTTTTGGATTCATCATCGTTGGTGACATTTGTGTTACTACTTGAAGAGACTGATGATGCGCGTAACTCAGACTCGGCACAAATTATCATGTCCTGCCAAACGGACTCATCTCCAGTCCCCGAGAGACTTGTTGCATTGGCAGCAATAGAGTCGGCACGTCCAAGTAGGACAGAGGCGTTATCGCTGTTATCAGCGTAGATTCTGACTGATGAATCTTCCACATCTGGGAATCCTACATTAGAAATTTCAATCTGCTGGAGATCATTGTTTAACTCAGACATCATGCCCTGGACATCGCTTGGACTGTAACCCATACGATCAACTGCAATAAGAGCTTCAGCCTTGTTGTCTCTACAAATTTCAACGAGATGGTTCAAAAACTTTTGCTGACTTCGGACACTAACACGGCCTCCGCCAGCACTTCCAATCAACTTGGCATAAAATTGCATTGCAAGAGCAAAGCGGCTCATACCAAATAGTTGCGCCGCAAGTGCGCTATGAAGATGACTCCTTAGCTCTCCCCATCTCTCTGCGTGGTAGACGTAAAGAGATGCGGCGAAGCAACGGAAGGCATGTCGCTCTTGGCCGGCACTTCGGAACATGTGTCCGGCCATGAGCATGTGAAACGCATACTTGCGAATCATACCAGCCTGATAGTAGTGTGAAGAGCTTCGTTCGAGTAAAACTGCTGCACCTAACGGAGTTTCATGACTAGAAGCAGAAGCTAACAGATCTGCAATTTCCATTTGTTTACCATCACATATTGTGCGTGCAGATGAAAGGGCAAGACATAGTCGTGTAGCCAGCCGAGTTGCATACGGTGCCTTACTTGGTCGTACTCCAGGATTGACATCGTCCTTTTCCTCATCGGCCGCACGAGAATAAGAATACAGTGCCGTCTCAATGGAATGTTGAACATCGTAGGAATACTTTGAAGGGTCAATCATGAACATGCACAAAACGATCATCTCTTGTACCGAGGCGTAGTATAAGTGAGCCTTGTCATGCTTGTAATCATCCTTCACGAGGCGGTAAATACCAAGTGCCGCATCATAATCTCTCATTAAAAAGAGTGTATCGGCCAAAAGACGTGTTTGTGATTCAATACTATCAAAGCGATATCGTGCCGTTTCTGACGAAGCGAGCTTCTTCGATGGATTACCAGTGTCACTTCTATTTCCACTCCCATCTGACAATGCCGAGGAAACGCTTTCTTTTGGTTTTCGCCAGAAGCTCTTGATCACATTTTTCACACCCTTCTTGGCATTGGTCACGGTAGTATTCAGATTAGCAATGCGTCGCTCAACAGATGGGATAAGGCCGGTTGCAACCATGTTGGCAACATACCGACGAATGGCACGTTTATCAATCGGGGAAAGACATGCTCCTCGAATAGGTAAATTCTCGACATATGCCGAACTGGGACCATACTCCTTTGATAAGTCATTCGCCACAAATGGTGTAGATGGACCAGCATTTTCCCATTCATCCGTCTCAATAGATGAATTGTACCCATCACTCACTACTACCGGCTTCTCAGGTGAAAGACTATTCACACGTAACACTTGACAACACCCAGGTCCAAATCTATCCCTCATCCTTTGTAATGCGCGTGCCTCATCAAAATCTTTTGGACCATTATATACATCATGCAACAATAAAAACTCTCTCCGAACGCCATTTGGATCATACCGTCCATCGTGATATGGTCGTGGTAAATGATGTACATTGGCAAGCTCTGCAAAGCAGTTAATGTACGACTCCGATGTTGACGCGGCCAATATTACCACGGATGGATTACGGAACATTTCATGACCAATCCCATCAGTGGAACAGTCCAGCGTATGACGGAAGCGTGATAACCATGGAGTATTGGGACGTGATGTCAATGAGATGGCAGCATCGGCGCATTCCTTTAATATTTCCTCATGCTGTATTGGGAATTCACCATTGTCGTTATTACTGTCATCGTTATTATCCGATGATGACAATGATGCTATTCTGCGACTTGATGGAGGTGTAGATGTCATGGACGGTATCCCATCCTCTTTACGAATACGTTCCTCTTCCTCCTCTTCTGCCAATGCATCTGCAACACACTTTTCAAGTTGTTGTAATTCTTCATCTTCTTCCTCCGTACTAATACCCCCTCCAGCTCCACCACGCTTATTCTGTATTTGAACATCTTCATCCCAAACACATGCACTTTCACCCAAGGCACGTTCTGACACCACCTCGGGTATACTCGCCTCCATATCTTGTATGGATACAAAGTCTAACACGATTTGATCCCATGATAATGTCATGGACCGATTGGCCGATCTAAATGGTGGCAATGGCGGTTCCAATTCATTATCACGGACATTGCTACTACTACTGCTACTTTTAGTATTTCCAAAAACACGAAATAATTCTGTCAATGAAGTATTATTCTTCTGTGCAATCGATTGTGCATCCGATGTTGGTAATATTAGTACCGATAAATGAGTTTGACGTGTGGCTAGTACTGTTAGTGGAGGATGAGCGTTGGCGCGTTGTTTTGGTTTGTTTGGCCTTTGTTGCTGCTGTTGTTGTTGTTGTTGTTGTATTTGATGTTGCTCTATCTTTTGTTGCTGCTGCAATTGCTGCTGCTGCTGCTGCTGTTTAGTAGTAGTAGTAGGTGGGAGTGGCGGTTGGCCTCTTGTCGATGGTTTCATGGGTGATCTAGGAGGTAAACCATTACTACTGCTACTACCTGCAGTCGGAGCAACAACTTGCTGCTGCTGTTGTTGCTGCTGTGTAGTTTCACCAACAAGCGGGGGTGGCAAATCCGCAATAGATGCAACAGTAACCAATGGATGGGAACTATTATCAGGTGTTTCCATCATTTTTGCATCCATTGTAACTGATTCTTTTGAATTGATGGATAGTTCTGGTGATGCTGCCATTGTTGTTGCTGCTGCTGTAGCAGTCGATTGTTGTTGTTGCTGTTGTAGATTATTGGTTTGTGCAGTACCACTACCAGTAGTTGTTGAAAATAGCATTGCAAAATTATCCTTTTGACCACCACTACCACTGTTGTTACTGTTGTTACTGTTGTTACCACCACCACTACCACCCTTTGAACTCGAAAAGGTGGGAGTATCCAACGCCACACCACTAACCGCCATATTAGGTGGATTTGGCTGTTGCATATGTGGAAACACCGCCTCTTGTGCCGACTGGCCGATAGTGTTGGCAATATATGTTGCAGCTGATATTGCGTCATTGAGGGATACCCCTACACTGCTGTCTACAGAAATGCCAGAGTTGGGTGCAGATGATAATGGTGGGATTTGTTCGTTAGTGGAATGGATTGAGTGTGTCCGAGTGATGTTGCTGTTGTTGTTAGTTTCGTGGTGCTGTTGTTGCTGCTGTTGATCATTCATTTCTGAGAGTAGTGCGACTGTTCGTGGAGTTGGTCCATCATTGTTGCCACCACTGCCGCTATTATTATTACTGCTAATATTTTTACTGGATGGTGATGCAAATGAGAGTGTGGGAGGGGGTGGCAATGATGATGATGATGATGATGATGAGTTGATATTACTTTTATTAGACTCGGCAGAGGTGGCGCTGTTGCTGTGAGTTGGAATGCTAATTTTGGGAGGAGGAGGGAGCGACGAAAATCCAGATGACGATGATGACAATTTATTATTCGCTATGCCATTGACATTGGATGATGCCGCCATGGTTGGTGGAGGAGGCAGATGAGATGATGATAACGGTGGACTTCCTTGCGCCGTTATTGCTGTCAAATTATTGTTGCCATTATTATCATTTGCTGCGTCGCCGCCATCACCGCCAGATCCTCCACTGGCGTTGCTGCTCATGTTGTTGTCTCTCTATTGCCGCTGTTTAGTTACTATTCAAGTTGCTTGGGCGGCTACTAGACTGCATTGCATGACCAACGTCGTTTCAGCTGCTTCATTTTTCAGAGGGAAAAGTGAAAGTCATAACGCGCGTTGAGCGTCGTTTCTCCTACCATACTGCTTGCTCAAGCATTGATATCTTTGCATCAAGCTCATCGCTCATCGGCCTGCATACCTAGGCAATTACCTTCCTCCACCATTTCCCTGAACTTATCTTCTAGTGACGAGCCCAACATACCTTGTTGCACATTGCACCAACTCGTACATTCAACTTTATGGCTCCATGTATCACTCGTTTGCCGTAATAGATATATTAATGAAAATGACATCTAAGAACCTTCTTGCCACCCTCGTGGGTATCTTTGCCATCTATATTGGCTACTTCACCCATCAGGTATATCTAATGGACATCCAATATGAGCAATGGAACAACAGCGAGTGGCACATTGATCAATTCTCAAGACCCATCTTTCTCATTCGATTCATTAATNACCTTCTTGCCACCCTCGTGGGTATCTTTGCCATCTATATTGGCTACTTCACCCATCAGGTATATCTAATGGACATCCAATATGAGCAATGGAACAACAGCGAGTGGCACATTGATCAATTCTCAAGACCCATCTTTCTCATTCGATTCATTAATGCTCATTACCACAATAACAACAACAGTAACAGCAGCAGCGGCAACAATATGATTTTAGCAATAATGCGCAAAACAATCATCAAGCCAGCATTACACAAGGTCACATCACTAATGGAACGAGCCGATACCGAAAATATCGTTCCAAAGATATTATGTAATACCGATGCACAAACTGATCTTATACAACGAGTGGAACAATATTACAATGATATACAAAGTAGTCAAACATTAACAATCACTGGCAAAATATTACTCTATGCCTTATCGTATATGTGTCTTACCAATCATTATGGATTGTTAACCTTTGGGATGAAGGCAGAGGTTCAGAATGAACGCATTGTATCACCAGTATTCATTGCTAGTTTACCACGAACTGGATCTACTATATTACATCGTACAATGTCATTAGATACGACACGATTTCGTACCTTTGATTTGGCAGATGTTATTCAACCATTGGTGTCATCGTCATCATCTTCTTCACAACAACCACAAAAACAACAACCTATCCCACGTTGGGATAAGACTGCTCGTGCACAAAATGCTAATGCAGGTACACAAATATTAAATCAAATCAAATTAATATATCCAGGACATATGGAATGTTTAGAAACGTTGCATGGTTTCCGACCGAATGAGGCCGATGAAGATTTAGGTTGGTATAATAATGCATTAGGCCATCCATATATGGATGCACTTATGAAGTTATATCCTCAATATCAAAAGAGACATTTGAATGATACTATTGAAAGTATACATGTTGCCAAATATAGGTATGCATGGCTATCCATGATTATGAAAATTTATCAATACAATGATAAAATAGAATGGGAAAGACGGAAACATACTGAAGGACGAAGTTTCTTACGTGAACATTCACGTCCATCATTTGATTTACCATGGCTAATGAAAGATCCAAATCATAGTGCCTACCTAACTGAATTGACACATGAATTTCCAGATGCCAAGTTGATATTTACACATCGTCATCCTGCCGATGTTATCCCATCATTGGCAAAACTATTTGTTGTTTTTACTGCACCTGAAGTTATACCTGGTACACCAGGGTCATCGGCCAAGGAATGGGGTGAAGAGACTTTACGTAGGATAAAGTTGAATGGGATAGTAGAGTTTACAGAAGCACAAAATAATAACAATGGTCGGTACTCTTTCTCAAGTGACGGTAACGATAACGACGGTAACAATGACAGTACGTTTAGGATAGATTTGTCATTTGAAGAAGTTACGCAAGATGTTGTAGGGGCTATTACAAAGATTTATGAGAAGTTTTACCCAGATCAATCCAACCTATCGAATACTGCCAGGAGTGCATTCACGAAGTATTTAGAGAAGAATGAGAGGGAAAAACATGGGAATCAACGACGTAGCTTGGAAGACTTTCATCTAACAAAGGATGATGTGGAATTTCGAGAGTATAATGATATGTTCCTCATCAACGGTCAACTGAACTAAAAATAGAAACCCGATCTGTACATACAAAAAATGATAACATTATGTTGTTGTTTTTGTTAGCTCTCTATCCAAATGATAATGCCTCCTTACAATTCATCATCACCGAAGTCACCCATATCATCCTCTGCTCCTCCTCCGCCACCGGCGTAGAATGATCTCATGATTGGGTTGGCAATATTCTCTACTTCCTTTTGCTTGGCATCATAGTCCTCCTTGTCGGCTTCTGGGTTCTCATCCATCCAGTCAAGTGTCTCATCAACAATGTCTTGAAGTTCCTTCTTGTCCTCGGCGGAGATGTTGTCAGCCTTCTCATCATCATCAAGAGTGTTCTTCAAGTTGTAGAGGTACGACTCAAGACCGTTACGGGCATCGATACGTTCCTTAACCTTCTTATCTTCTTCGGCGAATTCCTCGGCCTCCTTAACCATGCGTTCAATTTCTTCCTCAGAAAGACGTCCCTTCTCGGCAGTGATGGTAATCTTTTCAGCCTTTCCGGTTCCCTTATCCTCGGCGGAAACTTGGAGGATACCGTTGGCGTCAACCTCGAAGGAAACTTCAATTTGGGGGACTCCACGAGGAGCAGGGGGGATTCCGGTAAGCTCGAACTTTCCAAGCAAGTGGTTGTCCTTGGTCATGGAACGTTCTCCCTCGTAAACTTGGATGAGAACGGCAGGTTGGTTATCCTGGTGTGTGGAGAATGTTTGTGATTTCTTAGTGGGGATGGTAGTACCACGGTTGATGAGCTTGGTCATGACACCTCCAACAGTTTCAATACCCTGAGAAAGGGGGGTAACATCAAGAAGAAGAATTTCGCTAGTGGCATCACCTCCCTCTCCGGACAAGATACCTCCCTGAACGGCGGCACCATAGGCAACAGCCTCATCGGGGTTGATTCCCTTAGATGGCTCCTTTCCGCCGAAATATTCTGAAATCAATGACTGAACCTTAGGAATACGAGTGGATCCTCCAACGAGCACAATTTCATCAACCTCAGATTTGGAAACATCAGCATCCTCAAGAACACGTCCAACGGGGCCCAAAGTCTTCTTAAACAAGTCATTGTTCAATTCCTCGAAACGAGCACGGGTGAGAGTTTCAGAAAAGTCAAATCCCTCTGCCAAGTCCTCAATTTCAAGACGAGCCTGTTGTTGTGAGGAAAGAGCACGCTTTACACGCTCAACCTCCTTACGAAGCTTCTGCAAGGCACGTTTGTCACTGCTAATGTCGGTATTGCTCTTCTTCTTCATCATCTTAATGAAGTATTGCATGACACGTTGATCGAAATCCTCTCCTCCCAAGTGGGTATCTCCGTTGGTGGCAAGGACCTCAAAGACACCATTGTCAATAGTAAGAAGGGTAACATCGAAGGTTCCACCTCCAAGATCGAAAACAAGAACATTGGATTCTCCTCCAGTCTTGTCCATACCGTATGCGATAGCGGCGGCAGTGGGCTCGTTGATGATACGTTCAACCTTCATACCGGAGATAGTTCCAGCATCCTTGGTAGCCTGACGCTGAGCATCATTGAAGTAGGCGGGGACGGTAACAACAGCATTCTTGATTTCTTTTCCAAGGAAGGTTTCGGCGGTAGATTTCATCTTTTGGAGGATCATGGCAGAAACTTCCTCAGGGGCGAATTTTTGTTGCTTTCCATCGACAGTAACCTCAACCATGGGCTTGTTTTGGTCGGAGACAATCTTGTATGGCACAAGCTTCTTATCTGCCTGGACGGACTTGTCGGAGAAGTTACGTCCGATAAGACGCTTGACATCGAAGACGGTATTTTCGGGGTTGATA
The DNA here is from genome assembly GCA_036940125.1 of Mediolabrus comicus. Classification (NCBI taxonomy): domain Eukaryota; phylum Bacillariophyta; class Thalassiosirophyceae; order Thalassiosirales; family Thalassiosiraceae; genus Mediolabrus; species Mediolabrus comicus. The sequence goes on from JALLBI010000328.1 coordinate 12,025, forward strand.
GTGGCCTGATTCTTGGCGGCATCACCAACAAGACGCTCACCATTCTCCATGAAGGCAACGTAGGAAGGTGTGATACGGTTACCCTGGTCATTGGCCATAATTTCAACACGTCCGTTCTTGAAAACACCAACACATGAGTAGGTGGTTCCGAGATCGATACCAATTGTGGTTCCGATCTTGGCCTCCTCATCGGCGTAGGCAGAGCCCATCAAGGCAACTGTAGGAGATAGAAAAAAAGAAGAGGGATGGAAAAAGACATTTTGTTAGACAACTGCAGTGAAAAGATTCACTTGTGCATGGCGGCTTCTGTTTGTTCGATATCTTGTTGTTCCTTCAAAATTGCAATGACCGCTGCTATGAGTGTCAACAAACACCATCGTCATTTTATTCTTCATTTAAGATCATATCCTCAATAATTACCAGGTCATTGCAATCTTAATTCCTCCCCCCATTATTTGTTAAAGATCTTGTCTCAATAAAATAATTATTTGCAACCGCAACAACTGAGCTTCTCATTCAACGCACCTGCAGCAACTGCTAAGCTTCTAAAGATCATGATTTAAATTGTTATTGTATTGAGCAAAATTGTATATGTTTAGGGGCAAAAACACCACGCTAATAAT
>JALLBI010000329.1:0-12524 GCA_036940125.1 Mediolabrus comicus
GCACGAGCCCGGGAGAGAAGAAGAGAAGCAAAATCACCCGCGGGTGTTTTATTTGGCCCTTCTCGCCAAAAAAGCTACATACAAAGGAATTGAGTACTGAAATTTGAAAAGTTGCCTCCGACCTCGACCCAACGCCATCTCATCGCAAAAAAGAGAACAGCACCACCTTGGTTGAAGGGTTGCTGATCGATACCTAAAAGTTGGCAGAAAGCGGCGTTGGTGTTGTTGTTACAAACAACTGTTCTTTCATTGTCAACAATGACTCAAGATTATGATGCCCGGAGAGGGCCTCATATGTCCAGCGGTGGAGGTCAGCCGCCATACATTCAAACTGGCAACACCAAGAAGTATGCCCATATGCCATCTTTCCATAATCAACAACCTAATGGTAGCCGCCACCCTCATGAATTCGCTCATCAAGGCTCTATGTCGCTGCCTCAAGCAGAATCGCGCTACCCTCCTGTAGCATCTGATCGGTATCAAAGCCATCACCGACAGCCTCCACCGACTCACTACTCTTCCGGAGGTATGGAATATCATCGCTCGCCTCCACCGCCATCACATCATTACGGCGGAGGCCAGCATCCCAACTTTGCACACTCAAGAGATGGAGCGTTTGCACCTTATCATCGTCCTGTTGCCAGAAAGGCAGTTCCAGGTCAAGTGATGATGGAACCTAATGATGGATCTACCAGAGCCAAAGATGTATCGGAGAAAAGGACGGACGCGGCAGGTGAAGAAGCAGAGGAGTCACGTGACGATAATGCCAAAGAAGAAGTTGCAGTGACATCATCTCAAGATCGTGAGGATCCCACAGCAGATAACTTGAACAAACGTCCTTTGGATGTTGCCGTCGGTTCTGAGGAGGCTACCATCTCAACTGCCCATGATGATCCTACACCCAGACATTACAACAGCAACAAAAACAAGCGCACAAAGATTTCCGAACGTGGACCTGTTAGTCAAATGAGAAGTGTTCCAGAGACTTCATCTGATTCGTTCGAGGCTCGCCAGGACAAATCTCAGGGAAACTTGGGCGAATATGAAAGTCGCCATTCTTCATCAGCATCTATCACTCAGGGTCTTAGCTGGACAGAATATCCAGAGCCAGCTGGTTTACAGTCCAAGAGCATGAGCTGGGAAGTGCCCGCGGGAACCTTGAGCACAATTGGAAGTTTTGGTCAGTTCAACATGGGCACAATGAGTCCTCAGAAGAAGATGAGGGACTCTGTCGTTACCCAAGGATTTGCTCCCTTACCACCATTACCAACGATGGACCAGGACGGCAATCTGAAACAAAACCAACTGGCACAACGTACGGTTGACACGATGTTTGACCCTCCTCGTCCAACAAGTGGCGTGAATCATCGCACTACAAGCGCTCCGTACCCCGATCCGTTGCAAAGCAATAGCCTATTTCCCTTCCCAAATGATCAGGCCAACGGTCGTCCTGCTGGAAGCTTCGAAGATGGTTTGTATGCGAATCGATCGTTCCAAAGTTTGGATGACCTAGACGGACCCGAAAATGCATTGATGTACGGAAAGTCCTTTTCATGGGAACGTGGGTTGGATATGGATGCTGGGAATGGTCCTGCTTCCAATTATGATTGTGATGATTCCAAGCACTTTCAGCTCAAGGAACAGCAAAGTGTCATGAGGTCACTTGTTATGAAAGGTGCAATTAGGACAATTGGGAATCCTCATAACTCGGCTGGTATGATCTTGCTGCTTTCAATGCCTGACGACCGACACTGCCTCAGTGAAACTCTAGCCATCATACGCAATAATGTTGAGGTATTCACTGCAACAGAAGCCGATATCAACGCTCCTGCGCCTGGAAGGAAGAGGCCCATCCAACTAGGCCAAGTAGGACTCCGTTGCGTATACTGCCGCATGTGTCGCCAGGGCAGTCGTGTGAAACGAGCTACCTGCTTCCCATCATCCATGAAACGCATCTATCGTGCTGTCATCGATATGAAGTTGGATCACTTCAAGCACTGTCCATATGTCCCCCAAGGTCTCAAAGAACGATTGGACCAGTTGAGTCAAGGTACCACAAGAAGCACTGGTATGACAGTTCAGTACTTCATCAGGAGTGCGATGGAGTTGGGCATGAAGGACGTTGGCACAGACGGAGTCTTCATTAATTTGAAGCGTGTGGGAGAAGTCCTTGATGATTCCGAGGTAAATAAATACGGCAAACCAAAAAAGGGGAAGAAGGCTTCCGGCGCAAAGCCTCGATCGTCAAAAGCAAGGACGAACTTTAACAAGCATGTTCCGCTCACGACCGAAAGACGTTACCATGGAAAGGTTTTGCTGGCCCTACCAGAAGACGAGAATTTCTTGAGTCCTTTACGCTGTTTCCTTCGCGAACAGGTGTGTGTCTTCAGTGCTACCGAGACAGACATTTCAATCCGCACTCCTACGACATCCACGGTTGAAGTTGGTCAAGTTGGTGTAGGATGTGCACACTGCCTTAAAGTGGCACCCAAAGATAGGTCTAACCGCGCAGTTTGCTTCCCATTCAGCATTGGTCGGATCTACCAATCAGTGGCTGACATTCAAAGGTTCCACCTTGGAGAATGCCGAATGATGCCTCCTGAAGCAAGATCAAGATTCCTCCAGCTTCAAAGTGAGAGTGCAAAGGGTTCACGAGGCTTAGCCACTCGTACTTACTGGAATGATGCCGCCAAGAAGATCGGTCTCAAGGATGGCACATCAGGAATGTTCTTCGCCAGAGATCCAGCTCTTCCACCTCCTATCGAGGAAAAGTCAATCGATGTTCTCGCTCAAGTCGCCTCGAACTTCAACGTAGCTAAATATCCGCTCGTAGGACTGGAAGACAAGCCTACCATTGCTCAATTCTTGTACCGTGTCATGGAGCAGTTGCAGCCCTGCCGCTTCACCGACGCTGACAGGAACAAAAGACGTTCAAAGAATCTCGGGACAATCGGTGTCGAGTGTAAGCACTGTGCAGGAAAGATCGATGGACGGAAGTTCTTTTGGTCCTCTGTGAGTGCTGCTGAATCTAATTTTGTAAGTGTACATTCCCACATGATGGAATGTAACTACATTGGTGATGACTTGAAGACTGAGCTAGCACACTTGAAGACCCTACGAAGAGAGCAAACATCCCAGCTAAAGAATGGTTCGCAGAAAGCCTTCTTCACTCGAGTTTGGGAGAGGCTCCAAGAAATTAGTGACAAGCTCACAGCAGAAGAAAACATGGCAATCGAAGCAGCTGCAAATGAGCTAGGAGGAAACCATGAAGATGAGTTGAGGGAACTTCAAGCCTGTGGTTCTGAAGAAATCAGAGCACTGCTGGAAAGCAAGAGTACCTTGAGTAGTATGCCTAGTATTGAACACTGTGATTCAATTCTTAAAAGTGCATTTCAGCAGGTGGAACAAGACATTGACTTGACTGAATCAGCCGGAGACTCAATCGTTGGTGGCGCAAGTAAGAGCAGTCTGAGTAGTGTAGCACGCAATCTGTCTACAGTGACCATGCATTGCCAAGATGAAGCGAAGATAGCAGCCGTCTAAGTAGTACATATGACGTCTTATACGAGGAATGAGAAGACAGTAGTTGCCTTAGAGAACGTTTCGTAATCTATATGTTTAATCAAATTTATTGTGATAATCACTAGCTCTCTTCTAAGAAAGTGAATAATTCTTTACTCATACTCCCAATGCACGGCAGTCCAGCTGCGAGGTTGCTCCTTGTACATTCAAGTGAAAGGGAATCCACTGTCATGGACGTCATAGTTGTTGCCGTTACATCATCAAACAAACGTACACCCCCTGGATCTTCGTCTTCTTCATTCCAATAAGCAGACACAAAGCCTCTTGGACTCGATTCTACCTTGTCAAGATACTTGGCACCTTTGATCTCATTCCTTCTAAATCCCCACGCACCTTTCGAGTAGCACATACCCAACGTGTACAGGGCTAGATCCTTAGCTTCACAAGGGTCTTTGGCAGCAGCATCTACTAACAGTTCAAACCCTTCGGCGAAGTTTTTTTCTACCCCAACACCACAAATGAGACACATACCAAGATATACTCTACCCAACGCATCATTCTCAGCCACAATACGGGTGACATGATAAAAATTACTCTCATCACGGTCACATTCACGCTGATGTTCCTCCTCAAAAAGGTACAAGCGCGCAAGATCTACCATTTCTTCAACACAATATGCTCTTTCAGCCGTCTCCTTCTTCTTGAGATATGCTGGATGGAGTCCATCACACGTAGCCAACTTCTTAATGGTACTATTGACTACTGGAGAAGCAATCATAGTCTTACCTATCGTAAGTCTAGTCATCGGGCTGCGAAGGAAATGTAAATACGGTTCAACGCATTCCCTGTCGTATACAAACCCATCTTCAGCTAGAACCGCATCTTTAAGAGGCAGTGTATTGCAAACAGGACAAAGGAATTCAATTGCAACGAAGTTTGGATCCATTTTTATACGAGGAGTTGGTTACTTTCACCACCTCACATCGGATGTGAGAATCGAAGGGAGGTTCGAGGAGGTGTCTGAAATTTTCACAGGTAGTCAAATTGCCCACCCACTCGCAACACAAATCTACACAGCTCCATCGAAATCTGAACAAGAAGCTATGGATGAAGTAATTGACTCTATAGCTGCAGAGCTGCTTTGTCCACTCTCAAACACGCTTCTCATCGCCCCGGTTTTATGCGAAGATAGCAGAAGCATGGTTGAGCTGGGGGAGACGTACCTAAAAGGAAATGCCGGACGAGACGCAGCGAAAGCATTTGAATTGTTTGAAAGGGCATCTGAATTAGAGGACGAGATTGGAACGGTACGTAAAGCAGACTGTCTTTTGACAGGAACCGGTGTTGAAAAAGACTTCGATGAAGGCTTTCAGATAATGGTCGAAGCAGCCCAAATAGATAAATCAGGTGAGCGAGACTTTAGAAGAAAACTCCTTCTCAATGTATTTTACAATATCATCACTAACATTACTCTTAGTGCCAGCTACATTGAGACTCATGTACTTCTACAGAGATGGCATCCTTGGCTTTCCACAAGATGATTCAAAAGAGGCAAAATGGTCCAGCCGCATGAAAGAGCTATTGCCAGAGCTAAGCGAGCTGAGACAAGATGAGATGATCTCCAAACTCAAGGCACAGCTGAGCTACTTGACTAATCCACCTCTAGAGTCGATTGAAAACTATGATGGAAATGAGACGGATAATGATTTGACAGAAGATAACGAGCCTGAAGAGTCCGGCACAACTTCACAATTGAACAATGTAAGAATCTCCGAGGTATCTAACGCTGCCAGCGAGTATTCAGTCAAGAAGTGTAGCGAATGTTCACAATCAAAGCCAAGGTATGACTTTTCAGCAAGCCAATGGAAGAAAAAAGTCGGAACAGGAAAGTGTAGCTTGTGTGTCTCCAACTTACCAGCAAGGCAAACAATTCACCATGAGACAACAGTTTGCTGCAATTGTCGTGTCACCAAAACATTCCAAGACTTCACATCGACACAGTGGAAGAAAAAGGTTGGTGAAAGGCGATGTTTTGATTGTGGTACCAAGAGAGCTAGCCACGACCAACCTTCTACTCATTTACTGTGATATCCTCCAGTTGAGAACACAAGTTAAAAACGCTGAAACCCTTCCCAGTCGAAAGTAGATAGTCTTTTCCTATCTTTGACTTTACCCAGAATAATGCGTCTTTCACTTCATTTTTTGTTGTAATCTTTCCAACTGGCCGACCAATAAGTTTAGTATCTTTGTTGTCAATATCGAGTAAATTGCTTGTTTCATAGGAAGAGCCGTCACTTAGACAACCATGCATCTTGACGGAATCTAGCTCACAAGTTTCTGGGCAAAATGTAATCAGTGTCTCAGAGAAGGCAACATCGCCCCGGCCAAAGTTAGGCCTTGACCCACGACCAAGACCGACTCTCTCGGCAGAAGAATTGCAGTGCTCAGCAGCTGCAGACGTCCAGCATACATCTCCTGAAAAGCTAGTGTCACAGGGAAGTATCCACCCATTGTGTAATTGTATTGGCCAAGGTGCATCACCAACAGGTTGATGCCCACTCAAGATAAGATCCAAACCCTCCTGATCGAATAACTTTTCCACCATTGAATTTAGGTCGACGTGAGGCATTCCATCATCCATCCAACTATTATACACCACCGTTTCATTTTTGGAACGATCAGGTAGAGTATTCATACCATATTGCAGTAGATTACCAAACATTCTGCCACCAGGGGTTGTATTGTTGTAGCCACCGTTTGTGGTCCAGAAGTTATCGTCACCGTTTTGATGCTGATGATGGATAGTATTATTGCAGTAATGTTTCCACGATGTAATTTGATCGCATGCAAACTTATTCAAATCATCAATCCACTCTGTCAACGTTTGATGCTGTATTTGATCACCAGGCGACCTCTTTAGCCAAGGAAGTGGGAACGATCTCCCCTCGATTGATGGAAGAGCTCCATGCATGAACAGCACAGGACCGAAACGTATCATTAATTTCGCATTTGAGAGATATTCACTCAGTAAGGAGTTTGGGCCACAAGACTGAATGTATGATTTGACAACTTCATCATCACTAATCGATATTTGTTCTTTGGATTCACCAGAATCCAATATATGTTCCTGCTCAGGAAATGCCGATTGACCATTTAACATAGCATTTTGTTCTTTGTATAGCTCTAATCTTCGTAGTTCAAATGCATCGGGACTACCCATTGTGCTCTTTAACATCCACTTCAGCCGTTCTGCAGCCGTCTCAGTAGTTCCATCTGCGTCCGCATAGTATTTCTCTGGATCTCCACGCAATCCAGTTCCACGCAGCCAGTACACACCTTTATGCATGGGCAATCTTTTATTCTCAGTTACTGACTCAGTTATGCAACTACTCAATTCATCCGCAATGCGTAGTTTATTGATATCTCGATTGCCCATAATAAAATGCACTCTGTTTGGATAACGTCTATGCAATGATAACAACTGCCGTATCACATACAGATCGGCGCCTCCCTTGTCCCATACGTCTCCTCCGAAAACAAGCGCGCTTCTGGAGTTATTATTTTTTCTTTCATCATCACAATCTCCATCATCGAGGAATACTACCTCTTTGTTATATGGAAAGTATTCAGATGATGCATTGCTACTACTACTACTATTGCCTTGTGCAAACGTTGGTTGGAAGGACCGGAATCCCAAAACTTTCGAGTGACGAATGAAGCGATCAAAGTAATGACCATCTCCCTCAACATCTGTCATAAATGTGATAACAGATGGTAAGGGACATGATGTCGTCGTCGTGTAGCGGCAGCTGCGCTTGAGCTTGCATAATGATGATGGAGGACGACGAAGAAGCGGCGAGAAGAAAGAGCGAATCATCGAGCGCCATTGAATAGAGCGTGCTCATTGCTCATTGCTCACGGACGATGATGGAGAGAGGAGTGTCGGTGGGTAGTAGGTAGCTGGTTGGTAGGTGTCGATGTGTGGGATGGAGCGGACATAGTACATACATAGTACTTGGACATTGGACTTGATTTTGTCCGTGTCCCGTCTGCGACTTCCACAACAGTTCATTTTGAACCAATTTTTTGAATGCCGATTTCCCTTCACAAGACCAGAGACACCCCCAAAGGTAACTCACACTGTTGTTTACTACCAACACACCGTTATCTACTCACATCACCTCTGCCTCTGCCCTCTGCGTTCTGCGTCGAACAATCACGGCCCTCCGGACTCCGGTCCCTAATCACCCTTCTATATCATCGATGGCTGTGTGCTTAGTAGCAAGATGGGCAACAATAAAAATAATAATTACGACGGAAGTCAACAACAACTTGATGACGACTTCTACTCGCTCAACACTGCCGATGACTATTCCAGCGCCAACCAGAAGCAAGACGCATACAATTACTGGATGGAGCAAGATGACGACGTTGGCAATTTTTATAGCACTCAAAAAACATTAAACTGGTTTGATAACATGCTCCGCAACACAACTGCGGGGAGTGCACAAGATGCGTTAGTTCCCGTCGAAGATATTAATCCAGATAACGTCTTGGCCACATTCCTAGTGAATGTCGTCGTTTGCATCATTTTATTGAGTGTCTACGAAATATTACGAAGATTAATCCCCAGCGTGTACTCTCAACGGATTGTACATGCCCAACGAAAGGGGAATAGCTCCTCGAATATTGAACGACAATTTGCATCCCTGAGTAAATCACACGCGTCGGGGAGTGCGGTGTCGGCATGTCAAAATAGTCAGGGGAGTAAACATCATCAGGATACTTGTGAATATAGCGGATATAGCAATAATATGGGAGCAGGAGATGACAATACGTCAGTAGCGGCGGAATCAACAATTGACACGACACATCTCAATACTCTCGAGAAGTTACAGTCTTCATCAAGTAGTAAAAAGAAATGCTGCTGTGCATCCGGATTTCTGGAATGGTTCTGTCCTATATACTCTGCACCATGGTCTACATTTCGTGACCTCGCCGGACTTGATGCCTACTTCTTTCTCCGGTACATACGTATGAATTTCAAAATCACGGCAGTTTCCACTATCTGGGCGGCTATCATCCTCTGTCCAGTCTATGCCACGGGGGGTGGGGGACAAGCTGGATTCTACCATTTTAGTATGGCCAATATTTTGCAGGACGATAAGGGCCGAGTGTGGGTACCAACATTCTTTTGTTATGCCTTTACACTCTACTGTTGGTTCTGCGTGAGGAGGGAGATAAAGCATTATGTCGAGTTACGGATGGTGTTTTTGGGCGGTGGAGAAGAGGAGGGCAACGTGAGTGTTGGGAACCTTGGGAGAGGAGAGAATGGTGAAGCCCAAGAGGTTGAACAGCGGGGATATGGTCCTCCATCAGCTGCGAACAGTAGTGATGACACCGACACCTCTAAAGGAACGTCATCATTGCTTCCTGCTTCTTCAGAGACAGGAAGCACCACTGGAAATATTACTGAAAAGCCATCATCATCATCTCTCTCACACAAACAGCCCAAGATTAATAAACCAAGAACCACCTCGTTGCAGCAACATCGGTACTCATTGCAAGTTGAAAAGATCCCAGTTGCACTCCGATCCAATACAGCTCTTTTCAATTACTTCAATGATATGTTTCCAGGCCAAGTCCACAGTGCCTGTATTGCAATGAATGTTCCAGACCTTGACAATCTCTCTGCACGTCGATCGCGTGTCTGTCGACGACTTGAGAAGAGTCTAGCATACTACAACGTCACAGGTATTCGTCCTACACATATTGCAGGACGACCAAGATGTTACTTTTTGGGTATCGAAAGCACCCCCATTGATGCCATGTGCTTGGCATTTTGTTGTTGCGTCGACTCCTGCAGAGCGGGGGCGAGAAATTCAGTTATTGATGACGACGATGACGAGGATGCTTTCCCAGAGTTTTACGATGAGTTGCCAGGAAAAGGGGAAAAGGTTGATTCTATTTCCTACTACATTAAAGATTTGGCATTATGCAACTTACGAATGCAAGATTTACAGAAGGAAAAGCTCCGTATTGCACAAGGAGGAGGCGACACAACTCAACTCGGAATTGGTATGGAGTGGTACACTGAAACCCTCGTATGGGCCAAACAAAATGCCAAGATGGCGGCCGAGGGTCTGCGAGAAGAGTTTGAAGTGTTGATAGATGAAGATGAGCCCCTTCCTGGGCACGAAGATCATACTAGGTATGGCTCGTTCGAAACAAGTAACTATCGAAAGTCAAAGAAGTCAGAGACATCATTAGTCAGACAAGACCATTTGGTAGCGGAAGAGCCTCTGGGATCTGACTCTTCTGACTCTGAGCCGACAGCCAGGTGTCATAATTTTGTCTCCAAACGGCGTCATTCTAAGGCGTATCAGTGGCTAAGAGCTATGCTGTGGCGTGGAGGGGTTGACTTTTTGGCCGCTGGGCTTGATGAAGTGAGGAATAGTACCGATGTTGTCGTCGACAGTATCACATGTCCATCCATGTCATCCACTGGCTTCGTTACATTCAAAACACTCACCCCCGTGACAGTATCCACGTCGGTGCCTCTCACGTACAATAACGATCCTATTGATGTCTGCATCGCCCCCGAACCTAGAGATTTGAAATGGAAGAATGCTCCTATTGACAAAGATATTGGCGCCACTAGAGAGTTCATAGCAAACATTTTCTTGTCCTTGGGTATTCTGCTATGGTCAATTCCACTTACCCTCATCCAAGCCTGGGCTAAAGTTGATAACGTGGCTCGCATTCCTGGGCTAGAATGGATTGCAACAGTGAACGATGGAGCATACAAATCATTGATCAATGGATACTTGCCCGTGGTTGTTCTCCTTATACTTATCTGTTTGCTACCATTCATGTTTGATGCCGTTGCCACATACTATGAGAAAAGGAAGACATTTTCGGAGGTGGAGAACTCTATCGTTGGTCGTTACTTTTACTACCAATTGGCAAACATTTACATCACAGTGACTGCTGGTGCGTTGTGGACATCTCTCGGCGCCATCATCGACCATCCACAACATTTGCTCTACATCTTGGGTAATACGCTGCCGAAACTTGCGGGATATTTCATTTCACTACTGCTGACAAAGACATTGGCTGGGTTGCCTATTACTCTCTTGCGCTTTGGTTCATTATTTCGAATGGGTTTCTTGAAATCTTGTTTCAACAGGAGAAGATTGACTCAACGAGAATTGGATGAAGTCCATAGAAAGCAACCGATCTACTATGGCTGGGAATACCCTACTCAGTTCTTGGCGATCATCATTTGCTTTACGTATGCCTGTATCACACCGCTTATTCTACCAGTGGGTGCTGCATACTTTTTCTTCGCGCTGATAGTGTACAAGAAGCAGTCTCTTTATGTCTACACACCAACCTACGACTCGGGGGGTTCTATGTTTCCTCAGGCAATTTCAAAAACAATGTTTGCTCTGATGATTAGCCAGCTGACTTTCATTGGTTATACTTTGATAAGAAAAGGCGTCTTCCAGGTAATATTGTTGGCGCCTTTGCCGTTTCTGACAGTGTTTTACAACAGGTATATCACCAAAAGATTTGTCAACCCAAGCACAAAGCTAAGTCTCGAACTTGCAGCGAAGATTGATGCATTTTACAGTGATTCACGAGACTTTTCAGATGAGGCGTATCGGCAGCCTGTTTTGACAGAAAAGACCTCGCTACCCAGGGGTGGCGATTGTGAAAGACATGTGTTTGACGATGTGATGAGAAAGTTAGACATTTTACTTAGGGAGACACCAAGAGGGGAACATGTGTAATATAGTAAATTTCGATTAATGTTGATTATTTACTCATTCTGAAATGCAGCAGCCGCTAGCCTTTTGTACGATATTCTTCGTGTCAGGTGTCGGTCAACAATCAACTAGTAACCGTTGTTCGCGTTCATATTGCAAAAAACACTGTAACGATACTCTAACACCATCACCAAATCCAACAGCGCAGTGAGGTCGTTGTGCACACAGCAACACAAGGTCACCTGGATTTGGACGAATTACATTGGGTTCGCCAAGCGCTTTCCTTATAATGTGTTGACTCTCAGGGTCTTGAGCAGACAAACTCGATAATGTTATTGCATTTCTGTACCAATCTAACCTCGAACGCACGCCTAATGGCCAAACGTACAAGGCGCCAGCGCCTGGTATTTCATCCCTCTCACTTGTGTGAGCAGCGTTTGGCATTGTTAAATATATATTGGCAGAAAAGAGGCCTCTGTTAACATCAAGTGGTCCCAACTCATCTACATGGATGTATCCTCGCTTCCAACGCGTAGGACCTCTCATAATGCGCGGTAACCCTCCTCCAAATGCTCGTCGCTTATCATTCTTCTCTCGTGCTAGTCCTGCCCCAAATTGCCATGCTTCATCGAGTTCCAAGCGAAGTTTATCTAGTGGCCATAGTTGATAATGAGCGTCATTATCTTGAGAAGAATAAGGACTTATTCTTCTTCGTGAGTGAAATTCTCGTTGTACGCCATCAAAGTACTCGTCTATAGGTGCTACTGCATCCTCATCATCTCCACCAGTATGATGCTGTGATGATGACGACAACACTGTCTGACGTGACACAGCTACATTGTAAGGTGAATGCATCCCCAACGTCCCAACATCACTGCTTTCTAATCCTCGAGATGTACTAATTTTCCAATTATTTCCACCTTTCCGCAATGATTCTTGAATCAAATCATCACCTAGTTGCTTGGCACTTTCTGCATTGTAAAAGTTTCTAATATGCAAAGCTGTAGCATCGTGTTTGAAAAGACGTGTTAAGTGATTTGTGTGTATGATTCCATCATCTACAACGATAGTCTCTGCTGCAGAACCTGTGTCGATTAGAGAGGATAGATTTCCATAGTTGGACTCAATATGTCGAAATAGTGCCTGTATTGCATCATGTCGAGTTTGATTCGTCACGAATTGCCGCCGCCGCTGATGCTGCTATGGGTGGTAACGCTAGTTAAATCTACT
>JALLBI010000330.1:0-12501 GCA_036940125.1 Mediolabrus comicus
TGGGTAGCAATACCATCGGCAGTGCGACGCACATGTGAGCAACATATGATATCATTGCATACTTGGTAAATGCAGCTTCAAATGGGTTTAGTGTAGACGGTGAAGGCTTTGACGACTTATCGGATACATCATCACCAGTGAGACGAGTGGATGTGGCAATATTGTTATTTTGGGGAGCATAATCTTTGGGTACATCGTGTGAGATCCCCACGTGACGGCGGATGAGTGAACATCGCTTGTTCGTTGTGGCAATGCAACGTGATGCTACATTGAATGCATCTACACGGTAGCTCTTACCACCGTAGCAAATAGTAAGGCTCAGAAGGAAGGCTTGAACTTTTCTCATTGCGCTTTGTTTCTGTTTGTTTTATGCGCCGATGGTAGCCGAAGAGCTGTTGGCATTGCTTGTTTAGATTGGTGTTCGCTTCGTATCGTCAAGCTGCTCGCATAGTTGAGTTTCCTAAAATGTCATTCTCAAAAAAGAGAGACGCCTCCTCACCCTCCACAAAAAAAGTGAAAACAACAGAAAACAACCATGTCGAGGTTTGGCTCAACAAATGTATGCCGACTCAATCAATAGCTGCTCCGTGACTTCATTCACCTTCTTATCGTTTGAAGGATGTATCATTATTGCAGGTGAAAAATGATGCGCACTATCCGCTACTACACAATTTTGTTCCTCGTGGGGTGGCTCATTGTGATGGGCTGCTTTAGAAAGTCGACAAAAACAACATCCATTTCAACTAGCAGAAGCAGCAGTATTGAGCATGCAACTAATAGCATTAATACAAGCGGCAATTTTTTAGATCCATCAAAAGTGAAAGTGTCATATGTAACAAGCTTCTATGCCTCTCATCAGCCCGGCGGTGAAGTTGCCAATAATCCACATCGACAAGAGATCAAGGCGGCAATACTTGCCAATATTCATAATCCACACTTACATCAGATTGTCGTATTTCTTGATGGAGTATCAGTACAATCCAACTGTATCCATTTTATTTTAGAAATGAGAGAATTAAATATCAAATACATGTCCACAACGACAATGTCAACAACATCATCAGAATTGATGATGAAAGAGGAGGAGGAGACACAAGAAGATGTGTTGTCAAAATTAACTTGCATTGATGTTCATACCGGACAACCAACGTATTATGACATGTTCCAAAATACACTACACAAAGACGTACTGGGAGACGTTATCATATTGGCAAATGCTGATCAGGTATTTGATAATACAATATCAGTAGTACGTGATTTGAACCCATATGTTCTTGTTGTGCTTGGTACCAAAGGATTTGGTGATAGCATACCCCCCAAGATTAAATCCTTTTATGATATATTGGTGGGCACAGATTATGTTGATAATACAGAAATGCAACAAGGTAACAAGGACTTGTGTACAAAAACTCGGTATTCATGGGATACATGGATCTTTAAACGTGTAGCCATTCGTGATAGATTGAAGGAACAAGACTTTCAACGGATGAATACGAACAATGAAATGGTCTCGTTTTATATGAATGAAAATGGAGCAGAAAATGCAGCGTTGTGGGCATTACAACAAAGCTTCCCATTTACATCGGTGTATAATGCATGTGATGTGATATATTCCTGGTCATTCCACTTTACACCCAAGCAACATCATTTGCATCACGACGGGACATCAGAGCAGTGGTTACAAGTTACCACTGCCAAGAGATCTCCATTGTATTCACCTCCTGGACATGTTCCAAAGCCTTGGGGAGGATCGGGTCAGGTCCCTCACCCATATCCATCGAAGAAGCCTGAATGTGTCCGTACCAATACTTGCTTCTTGTAGTGTGTTGAGAGTACTTACAGGTCTCTCTAGAGATGAGAGTGGATCTTTGTTGTACATAATGGCAGCCTGTGATGATAAAACTACTTAGCTTCTCTATATGATGCAGAATAATAGGTGCACTAAACATTTGTTGTTAGACCTCTTCATAACTTTCTGCAATCACTCCACAGAGAACTACTTCCGCAGGTAAGCTGCCTTGGATCGACGAAGAACCTGAACCACGCTGATTAGGATGCGTTACAGTAGTTTTGTCAAATTCCGACCCAAAGCATGATGCAGAAGCTGTAGATTCATCGTTGGGGTTGCGATATGCTCCGTGCCTTCTACACACTCCCCTTCGCTTAGCTTGATTGGTGCATCCTTCACTGCTGCATCTTTTAACCTTTGCCCCGTGCTTCACGCACACTCCTCCCTTGATGACTTGATTTGTGCATCCTTCACTGCTGCATCGTTTGTGCTTTGCCCCGTGCTTCACGCACACTCCTCCTCTTAAGACTTTGTTTGCGCATCCTTCACTGCTGCATCGTTTGTGCTTTGCCCCATGCTTAATGCACATCCCTCCCTTCTGAACTTGATTTGTGCATCCATCACTGCTGCATCGTTTGTACTTTGCCCCGTGCCTAATGCACACTCCTCCCTTCTGAGCTTGGTTTGTGCATCCTTCACTGTTGCATCGTTTCATCCTCGCCCCATGCCTGATGCACACTCCTCCTTTCTTTGCTATGTATGTGCATCCTTCACTGCTGCACCGTTTGTACTTTGCCCCATGCTTAATGCACACTCCTCCTTTCTTTGCTATGTATGTGCACCCATCAGCAGAGCATATATATTTGTACTTCTTCCGTTGAGCTCTTTTTCGAGCCAACTCCTCGTCGTCTGTTGCTAATGCTCGCTTCTTCTTCGACTTAATCTTTCTCTGTGCAGCATTCACCACATCGTTGCTTGTAACAGCAGCGGATTTTGTCCGAGTTGAAGTTGTTGCACGACGACGTCGACTTGAAGCTGTAGTTGATGTCTTCTTTTTCGTTGCATCTTTCGCAGCAGCCGCAGCAGCCGCAGCCGCCTCTGCCTTTCTCAGCTGGCTCTCCCTATAAATGAGAGCACCGTAATCTTCTTCGTCATCCTCACTCATTATCGATGGTGCCGGTGATGTCTTCCTTTGCTACTGATGGGTTTTGGGTTTGATTGGGATCGTCAAATCAACAATCAACATCTTTTAGCATCTTTCTTTGTGACAAAGGACACGTGATGTGATAAAAACGTACTTGGCGAGTTAGCGACTCCTCGCTCTCCTCCTCTTCTTCCTCACTACCAACAAAGTCAACACCATAGAAGGAGCGTTGCATAAGTATCTATTGAGGCAGAGTCGACATGATCGGTCCAAAGCAAACGCTCACTCTGCTACTTCTCGTCTGTTCTCTTGTTGCGGTGTCAGTCGTCGAATCATTCAATTCTTCTTGCAGCAATAATATAAACAAGTCACTGCATCATCGTCATCATCGGCCATCCACAGCCATGATGATGTCATCAACAAAAGAAGATATCACCATGATCGAACTACCCCCATCTGAAACACTTGATAAACTCTTAGCCGTGGCCATCGATGCATCAAAACAGGCTGGAGATATTATATTGGGCAATTCAGGTGGTGCAGATGTGTTAAAGTCAAAGGCCAATAGTAGAGATTTGTTAACGCTTATTGATCCACTTTGTGAAAAGGTAGAGAGAAAGATTATTATTTTTAGCTTTGCTTTTATAATCTACACAGTTCTAAATTCTCATGCCTATTATATATTATATGTGCACAACAACAACAGACCATCCGAGAAACCATCCTAGCAACATTCCCAACACATCAATTCCTAGGTGAGGAAGATGTCCCTCCGGGGAAAGAGGCAAGTGCCGCGGCCATTGAGGACAAGTTACAACAATTAAATGATGCCGATGATAATGATAATTATTTATGGATAGTTGATCCTATTGTAAGTTAGTGCATGTTATTAGTGTTTTGTGTTTGCTCATACATAGTTTCGCTTCTTTTGCTCACTCATACTGCACTCTTTCCAAAATTATCAGGATGGAACATCAAACTTTGTCCACGGCATGCCACTCTGTATGCCATCAATAGCCGTAGCATACAAGGGACAAGTTGTCGTCGGTGTAATACACGATCCACATCGTGACGAAACCTTCACTGCTATACGCGGAAAAGGTGCACAAATGAATGGAAAATCAATATCTGTTGGACAACAATCGGATATTGGTGATGCAATTGTTGCAATGGGGTCTCCACCTGCTGAAGAAAGTATGAAAATGTCATTGGCTGCATTACCTGTATTAATGCCCAAAGTTCGTACAATTCGCATGATTGGTTCAGCAGCATTAATGCTTGCTTGGGTAGCCAATGGACGACTAACTGCCTATTGGGAATATGATTTAAGTTCATGGGATGTTGCCGCTGGAAGTATCTTGATTGAAGAGGCGGGTGGGAAGATGACAGACTTGAATGATAACCGGTGGAACTTGAGAACAAGAAAGATTTGTGGTAGTAACGGTGGAAAGGTACATGAACAGATATTGGACGTGTTGAAGGAGGCTAATGTAGTTTGAGATGCTATATAATATAAGTAAAATCGAATTAAATACCCATTATAATAATATCTCCTATTTTTTCATTGCTTACTGCTCTCTCTCTCCACCACTTTTCTCCTCTCCACCTCCTTCACTTCACTTCCTTGATGCAAGAAACAGGAATTAGGTGGATCAGCATGAAAACATTCCGGAGGTTCCAACAATGGATGTTTATGCCGTCTTCCTATGGCATACCCACCCCATGGCTTGGTAACACTTCCCGCTGGAGTAAAGTCAGGCGATTGCCTATCTTGAGTTGGTTGCTTCCATGCTGTCTTTTGAGCGTGATGCGTCTATTATTGATTTAAATTTGGTGCATAAAGAGGATAAAGAACACATGTGTGTGAGCGGGGGCCTCAATGAACATCGTAGATAACTAAATGAAAGAAACATATCTCCACCTCCAGATGATATCTTACCTTAGGTGTCAAATGGAAATGCCACGTATGGATCCTTTCACAGGAATTGAATAATGAGAGCCATGGATAGCCCTGTTGAACTCCATACAGTGCGGCATTCTCGGCACCCATCTCATTCATGTAAAAGAATTTATATTCATCATTTGTGTCGGGTCGTTGGAAGTCTACTGGATTCAAATTGGTCATCTTGTTCTTGTGAAAGATCCATGTATCGAAGGAATACTTGGTGTAGCATAGATTCCTATCCCATTCACCACGTATTAGTTCCTTCTGGGTAATATACTCCGTCCCAACGATGGTATCATAAAATGCCTTGACTGGACTTGGGATCGAGGGAGAGAAGCCTCGTGTCCCCACCACTGACAAAACTTCAGGATTCAAATCACGTGCAAGAGCGATCGTATTATCGAATGCCTGATCTGCATTGGCCATAACAACAACATCACCCATAACTTCATTTGATATTGCATTCATAAACATTTGGTAGTAGGTTGGTTGTGAACCCTGCACATTGACACATGTCAATTTGGATGAAATTAGATCATCATCATCATCATGCATAATTTGAGCATGAGCATGTTGCAATTCTACAATATTTTGCACGAAATGAACACAATTCGACTCATTGGTGACCCCATCCAAAAACACTACGATTTGATCAAAGTGCTCGTTGTACAAGTTGGCTAAAAGAGCAGCCTCCATTTCTTTACGGTGTGGATTTCTTGTGGTTGCCGAGGTGGAGGAGGACGACACTTCTTCGGCCCAGAAACTTGTTACGAGAGAAACCTTGAGAGTATTAGAAGTATTCAACGCAGTAGCCATGGATTTTGGATCAGTAAACTCAGCAAGACTGTTTGATTGTGTTCCATCGTGGAAGAAGTGAGTGGTGCTAATGCTGCCCGCGGTTAGAAGGAAGAGCCCAGCTGCTGCTGAGATTGACGACAGCAGTACCTTGCTTCGTCGATGGAAAGACATGAGAAAAAGTTGACCATATCAGCCCGAACTACTGTCGTTCACAAATAATAATAGCCTGAAGTAAGAGTAAGTGAGCAGGTTATCGACCAGCAAAGAGGAGGTGATTAAGTTGTGACAACACCAGGCCAGCCCAAACAACAACGGCGAGGAGGATCGACGTGGCATCATGACTGCTACTCTTATCCGGTCATTTACCGAGCGGTAATGACATTTGCATCTTCTGATCCTACATACACCTGCCGATGCCACAAGCTAGAGTAGAGGAACAATACTACTTTATTATTTCATCTTTATTAACGTCCTACCACCATGACGACATTTTCTACGTCTATGCCAGCACTACTTATTGGCGTTGGTTTCCTATTATTTGCTTTGGAACTGCTGCTGAATAATGAAGAACCTAATAATAATAATGATCTCAATGGACGAAACCTACGCCTACGGAGACGGTTGCAATATCTTGATCCTAGGACTGTTACAATCAAGCCTTTGCAGCCACCACAGTTTCAACCACAGCCATCGGTCAAGCTCTCCCTTGTAACAAGCTTCTGGGCCGTGCCAAAGGCAAAGGGCAGTGGCAGCAGCGCAACTGATCCTCATCGGAAGGAGATGGAGGCAGCTCTATTAGCGAACATTCACAACCCGCACTTTGATCAGGTTGCGATCTTTCTCGACGGGGTCTCTGAGGAATCTCACTGCGGTCATTTCATGCTGGGAATAATCGAAAAACTTGCCGCCTTTGAGAAGTTTCAAGAGGTGGATCCGGTCTCCAAATTAACATGCGTCAACGTTCACGGTGGTCAGCCAACCTATTACGAGATGTTCCAGAACACTCTGCATGAAGCCGTGGTGGGTGACGTCGTTGTACTTGCCAACGCAGATCAGGCATTTGATCACACAATTGCAAAGGCACGGAACTTGAACCCCGAAGTCCTTGCGGTGTTAGGAACTCGTGGATTCTCAGACAAAATGCCTTCCGATACCAGATACTTTTATGACACATTGGTGGGCACAGATTACCTTACCAACAACAACGTCAAGCAAGAAAATCCAGGCGAGTTCAACGGAGATATGTGTGACAGTAAGTTTTCGTTTGATACTTGGATCGTCCACAAACGTAAACTCGAGAATTTGAAGGAGGAAGACTTCAAACGTATGAATAGGAAGAATGAGAAGGTACATTTCCATATGAATGAGCAGGGAGCTGAGAATGCAGCGTTATGGGCTGTCCAGCAAAGCTATTCATTCACCTCGATGTACAATGCATGTGATATGATTCACACTTGGCACTTCCATCTCACACCCAAGTCACACAAGGTTCGTGATATACCGTGGGTTGGATATAGTTTAAAGGAAGCAGTTAAACTTGGAGATAGATTTTTATGGACTCCTGCCCCCTCAGTTCCGAAGCCTTGGGGTGGGTACAAAATTGGCAGAGGTCCTCATCCATATCCTTTGCGAGACCCTAAGTGTGTTCAGGAAACCAATTGCTTTCTTTCTTGAAGAAATCTGTAAATAATAGTAAGAAGATGAGGTTGTAGCAGCTCTTTGCAGTATTATAGACAAATCATCAAAATTGACTACAAAAGTTTCATATTAATAGCCCCATAATGATTTATTAAATAGGAATTAAGAATATTGTGATAAATCTTAATCACTACGGGACGGGGTTGAGCAGGAAGCAGAGTCCTTCTTGCGCACAATTGGCACCACCCTCCTTCCGAGGATTCATATAAGGTGCTGGTACACGATGCCAAGACTTCTCCTCACGATGTGTTTTGGGTGTTAAATGAAAGTGCCAAGAGTGAATCTTATCGCAAGCGTTGTAATATGATTGAAATTCATAGCATTCATTCAACGCCCACAGTGCTGCATTTTCTGCCTGATTCTGGTTCATATAAAAGTACTCCAGTTTGCCACCTCTGTTTTTCCGTTGGAAGGGTTCTGGTCTGAGTGTCTCCTTGAGCTTACTCTTGTGGAAGATCCATGTATCCACAGAGCCAGGGATGTTAGTGCTGGTACACGATGCCAAGACTTCTCCTCACGATGTGTTTTGGGTGTTAAATGAAAGTGCCAAGAGTGAATCTTATCGCAAGCGTTGTAATATGATTGAAATTCATAGCATTCATTCAACGCCCACAGTGCTGCATTTTCTGCCTGATTCTGGTTCATATAAAAGTACTCCAGTTTGCCACCTCTGTTTTTCCGTTGGAAGGGTTCTGGTCTGAGTGTCTCCTTGAGCTTACTCTTGTGGAAGATCCATGTATCCACAGAGCCAGGGATGGATAGTGCTCTTTCTTTCATATTATCCGGTTCAAGATATTGCGGATGCACTCTACCAACTATCTCTTTGTAGTAATAGTCAGCATCGGCTGAAATTAAGTCAGTGTATCCACGTGTCCTATCGCAGCAAGGACTTCTGGATGTAGGTGACGTGCATATGCCATAGTTTCATCGAATACCTGATCTGCATTGGCCATTACGACAATGTCCCCTTTTACATAATCGGATACTGCATTCTTGAACATTTGATAGTACGTTGGTTGTCCTGAATACACATCTACACAAGTTAGTTTTGACCACAGGAACTTATCCACCTCATCTTCAGTCATACTAAATAAACGAAGACTGAGATTTTTCATCTTTATACGAAAATGATGACATACTTCAGAGCCCTTTACAAATTCTCTATCAAGGAATATCACCACCTGGTCAAAGTGTGGATTGTAAATATTGGCGAGGAGGGCTGCCTCTACTTCTTGACGATGTGGATGCATTTCTGTCCTACGTATGTTTGCCCAAAATGTTGTCACGTAGGAAACTTTGACATCATACATGCTTGTTGTTACCAATGGCTGCGGAGGATTTTTCTTCTTCATCTGAGATTTATCATCTACATTATTATTGGACATCACAAGGTCTTCACCATAATATTTGCTGCTTTTATTGCCCGTCGTACGCAGAGATGCACTCCGCGTCTGTCGATCATTATCATCGAATGCATATCTAAAGAATTGTGCCTTCGTGATTAACCAGGCCAAGAGCGACGCAAATATATAGCGTGACGCTCTTTTCCAGTGCACAGTCATTCTATCAATAGCATAGCAGAGCCATCGCTGGTCAGCAGGAGATTGGTAAGTGTTAGTATTGTTATTTGAGCAGCCCGAAGACCAAAGAGCTAGCGAGAGTCGCTACAAGTAATGTTTTCTCACATCACGTGTCACGTCAAAAACTTTTCACGAAAAAGGCCCTCGATCCAACGCATCCAAGGTCCAACGGAAGCGTTGAGCATGATCTGAGAATTGGATCACAGGAGGCACAGGAACAAACGATGAGCAGCCACACCAGCAGTCTTTGAAAACGCAAGACCCTCTTTAGATCTGATCACAACATACTCTACAACTTGACTTCACAAGTTCCTGCATCTATCTTTTGCAAAAGTTTCATCATGAGATCTTTCTTAACTTTTGGCGTCATCTTCATTAGTTGCATCATTGCCGCTTTGGGTAAGCCCGACGTTGAAAAGGTCGAAGAATCGACAGCAGCAGCAACAACGCCGCCGCCGCTCGTTGGCATGGAGTCAAAAGAAGTCGACTGGAACCAGTTTCTTCAAGATCTGGAAGCACAATCTGAATCATCGGAAAGAACAACAACAGCAGACACGGAGCCAGAACAAGTCGACTGGACCCAGTTTCTTAAAGATCTCCAAGCACAAGCTGAATCATCGGAAAGAACAGCAACACCGCCGCTCATTGACATGGAGGCAGAAGAAATCGATTGGAGCAAGTTTCATGAAGATCTCGAAACGCAACTCAAGGGTGCAGAAGATGCGAATGAGGAGGAAGCAGCCGCCGTTGCAATGAAGACGAAGGCTGGAAAGAACACGGTGAAGAAGACATCACCTCCTAAGACAGCGAAGGCTGGAAAGAATACGGGTCCAGCAATCGAGGAGGAAGCAGCCGCCTTTGACAAGGAGACTGAGGCTGAAAAGACATCACAACCTAAGGCGAAGAAGACATCACCTCCTAAGAAGACATCGCAACCTAAGGCGAAGAAGACATCACCTCCTAAGAAGACATCGCAACCTAAGGCGAAGAAGACATCACCTCCTAAGAAGACAGGAGATACGAAGTCTGGAAAGATTACGCCCCCAGCAACCGAGGAGGGCACCATCGATGCTTCAACTGAGCGCACTACCAGTACCAGCCTTTCTTCTTCTAATACAAATACGAGAGTCACAGCAGGTTTGAGAAGCGCCGATGCAGATGTACTGTCAACGTCGAAACCATCAGGATTCTGGCTATTGATAAGCCTTGCTTCTCTTGTTGTAGTGCTTGCCGTGGTGAAGTATGTATGGAATGTTTAATTTGCGCTATCCTGAGATAGTGGAGCGTGTTGCCTTTTGTAATCGAGAGCAGCTTGTGCACAACGGTTTGTTAATAGCACATCGATGATGAATGTTGAAAGCAAATTTATGTATTGTATGGAAAGTTATCTAGAAAGTAATTATTAGATAAAAACAATTGACCAAAGTATTTATTTATGGGAAGCAGTTATTTTCAGAAATGAGAATGCGGCGTTAGTATATGTTGTAGTGTGTGCGCAGAGTTATCCCGATACAATGCGTGTGAGACAATCTACACCAAAATACCGTGGATGCTCAGGACTGGCAGCATCGCCTTGGAAGAGAATAAATAGAGCACCATATCGTTTTCAAGTCAACAATTGCTTCTTACAATGAATCCAGTTGGAAAAGGCAGTAAAGAATCATGCAAACATTTAATACTTTATGAATACTCCAGCTATCTATCTATACATATTTCCTATTTCCTATGATTGACTTCAAACTTTACACCTACAAGACAACAGGAAGAGCTACAAAGTTTGATTTTGAACTTGACTCATGTAACTCTTCAACTGTCGTCTACTCTGCTCTAATCCATCAGTTAGGGTGCTTCTGCTACCAGCAAAGAATTGGTCCATGATACTTGATCTCGCCGGGCTCAATTCTCGTGCAGTCTCCACAGGGATAAGTGCCTCTGTCTCCGTTTGAATAGCTTGTAACTGTCGATTGCGGGCTTCTTCGAGAGACGCACGTTGTTCCTGAGTTTGGAAAGAGACCATAACTTGCAGTCGGGAGGATTCGGTCTTCTTCATTGACTCGGCCAATGAGGCAAGCGCGGAGTGGTACTTGGCTTGTTCATCGGGGCTAGTAGTTGCCATAAGTGAGTTGAAAGATGAACTCAGATGGTCCTGAGATGTCTGTGCAGTATTGAAGGAGCAGATAGACAAATCATCGAGATCGACGTCCACATCTTCTTTCACTGATATGCGTTTCCTTGGGCGGTTGGGAGTGGACGGCGTAGGCGACCTTCCCCGACGCGTAGCATTATTATTATTTTTTTCCTTTATGCTTGCTGCTCTGCTGTTGAGAGTCAAACTTTCAAAGATGGCGCTGGTGCTGCCCATTGAGTCATCGTCAGACAACGGGAGGTCCATGGAAGATGTCCCGCTCGGACTTGCAGCTAGATCCCCGTATAGCATGAGGAAGAGATGATCAAGGTCATCAGATGATGATTCATCAGCGGCGGTTGTAATCATCTTGGGATTGATCTTATTATTAATAAGCATCGTCGTCCGTTCGCTTGTATGTATGTAATTGTTCTTGGAAGTCTGGACCACCCGCATATCATGTCATGACCCCGCGTTGAAAACGAGACATTTGATGTCTGCGTCACATCACTCCCGCTCGGTACTCTCACGTGAGAACCCTACATATCTGAAAAGGACAAAGAAGCAAGAACGTACTTACATTGCCATCATAGTACCATAACATTTGCCATCAGTATTTACATTGCCATCGAAAATGTTGTGGTTTCGGCCTACTCATCATACCTACACAGCTGCCCTCTTGTCCATATTAGGACTAGCAGCAGTAGCAGAGCTCATCGTGTGTCTGTTAGAGTTAAAGACTAATTCTGGAGCTGGAGAGCTTGTATCATTTCACCCGCATCGAAACCTGCGTAGCATGGCAGATTTCAACAATCAAAGCTCATTCATCTTGCGTGATGTTGATGGGTTGAATGGTACCACAGTACCAACTCCGGAAAGCTCGTCGCAAGCGGAAATGGAAGCTCGCCAGTCAACTGAACCTGTAGGATGGAAAACTATCAAGAATGATCACAACCGGGTCAGCAGAAACATGCCTTTGCCAAAATACTCTCTGCAAAGTGTGATGAGTGCTGCTGACCTATTCAAGTCAAGGTTTGCCTTATTGCGCTGGGATCCATCAACTGACAAGTTTATAGGTTACTACTCGAAAAAGCAAATTTGGGTGAGCGGCTGCGGAAAGCTGGTAGACTCATTCAAGCGAACAGGAAAATTGCTCAAGATGATTTTTCCGGAAAGATTTTCGCCAGGCAATCCTGAACTTGTCATGGCATTGTATTGTAAGTCTCTCAAAGTATTGATCGTTTTGTCGCTTCGCTCAAAAACTCATAGTTCTTCCTCTTTAGCTGGTGACTACCCCGATGTGCCTAACTACAGAGAGTGTATAATAAACAACAAGAGTGAGCCATGTGACAAGTCTTTGTCCACTTCAGCTCCAATCCTTGCCTTTAGCTCTGTTTTTTCGAATCCACTATTTCCGAACAT
>JALLBI010000331.1:0-12540 GCA_036940125.1 Mediolabrus comicus
TGAAGTACATATGTTCAGAGGATTCCACCAGCCACCAACAGAGGAGGAATATCATACACTTTTGGACGAATTGGTACACGCCGATTGATAAGAATCTATAGTACAATAAGAATGAGCATTCAAAGATAATTACTCTGATTACCCGTATGGGTAAATTTTATCATCTTCTTTAGAGTCCTCTTCCTCTTTAACCATGCCACTATCCTACCTAGAGGTTCCGTCATTCACCTAGCTTCTTCTCAGATTCTGATGTCATCCCATCAGCCTCCTGTACTCCTCTTCAGTAGGTGGCTGATGACCTCCTTTGAATAAATCTACTCGTCGTCTTCAGTGTATTTTGCATAGTCATTACTTTCTCTATCTGGCTCTGGATCTAGCCAATTCACTTCACACGGGTTGCTACCACCGATGCCAAAGCGCTTCGTATTCCTCTTGTGTCGGTGGTTGGTGGTATCCAGAGTAAAAATCTACATCGCATTCGATCTCTTGTAAATCCACAATGTATTCTGCATAGTCACCGTTTTCTTCACCCGGCTCTGGGTCTAGCCAATTCACTTCACATGGATCGCCGCGTATTGTTTCCCATCGATATCCAACACGAGATCCCGCTTTGACAAAGCTAATAAACAATGGCGGCGTATCATCTTCCTCCGAAGGTTCATACCAATCAGGAGAATTTTCTGATAAACTCCCAGACCAATTATCTATGTTGATAAGTGTCGGACGTTGCTTATTGAGGAGGTAGACTGCTCTGACGAGGTCAGGTGCATCAGAAATGCGCTGCAACTTGTAGCTAGCGTGGAAGATGGGTTGTTTTACAAGTGATGAAAAATCATTTACACCAATGTCCCGAATATCTCCTGTTACAGCAGTGTCGAATAACTCTAACTTCTTCAGATGCGGGAAGTCGGCAAGATCCATGAAGTTGCCTTCAACATTATCACAATAAAAAAATTGTACCAATTCAAGCGTGTCTTTGAGCACCCTCAAACTGCTGATGTTACCAGTCAAACAAGGATTTTTCCAGCATGCCAACTCTTTGAGCAAGGGAAATCCAGCAAGCATCTCCAGATCCCATTTCAGATGCTCGCATTCATTGATAAACAATTTCTGGAGCAGTGGGAAGCTATTGAAGAGAAAAGGATATCTTCCATTCAATGGTGGACCAATGACTCTCAGGTCTGAATCATCACTGTAGATTGCCAATTCTCTCAGCTTGCTAAAGTTGGACAATATTCCGATATCGTGTGTTGTGTAGTGAGCAGTACTAGAAGCCTTCTCTTCATCTGGATCCTCCCCGTCATTGTACTTGTGTCGATCTCCGAGATCACCGATCCCAATCTGCTGAAGATTCGGCACCGCTCTCGTCATCACCACCATGGCGTTGTATTTTTCCACACAGTCAACCCAGAAGTCACCGAAAGGAACGGTTGTCATCTTAACTGCGTCAGCAGATTTTTTGTTGAGGCATCGTGAACCCATAATCTCCTCTAGCGGGAGGAACTTGAATATATTAGCAAGCACATCGATGCTCAGATCATCAAAGCTGGTGAAACAGTCATTTGCGGCCGTCACCGACTCACTTGGATGGCCTTCTAGCCTTTGCTTCTTCGTTGGATGTGGCATGGTGGTTAGGGCGTGTTCGTTTGCGTTTGATGCGACTTTTTGTGAGCACAACATAAAAATAAGCAGGGTATCATCTTAGAAAAAGTAAAAGTTTAGTGTGAGACGTAGACCTCATTTTCTCTCATCCTGCCCTTTTGTCATTGTTTGGCGGTTTGTTGCGGTTGGAAGGAGAAGGAGGTACCAATCTATTTGGTATATGTAATATTATCATGCCTCATCCATCGAAGAAGCAGAGGCTCGCTGTCGAGGCAATTCTTTCAGTAGATAATGTAACCGTCGGTGATGTGAGCATCGATGTGTTGGCAAATATTCTTGGATACCTTGACGGCCCAAAAGATATTATGCAAAAGAGACGAGTTTGTAAGAAATGGAAGGAGGCAGTGAAGATAACGATCGTTCCGCCTACTGACTTCCGTGTGATTGGCATGGAAAGTTACAACGCCATGACTGTGATGACGGAGGCGATGCCGAATTTGCAGCAAATTAGTCTCTTCTATCTCGGATATGAAATCAAATACAGTGATGGGGAGGATCCAGAAGTAGGGAGGGCTGCTGAAACTGCCGACTGGATAGCACACGATATCGGAATAATATCCAACTTTAGCAAGCTGCGTATTTTGACGATCAAAACCTCATTGAATGGGAGATATCCCGTCCTCTACAACTTTCCGTTGCTTCAAAAATTGCGCATCGAATATTGCGCTTCTCTAAAATGGGATCTGGAGATGTTAGCTGGATTTCCTTCACTGATAGAATTGATATGTTATAATGAGCGCGAAGATAATTATATGACTGGCAATATCAACAGCTTGAGAGTGCTCAAAGAGACGCTTGAGGCAGTGTGCATTGATTGTTGCCTTGGTGTTGAGGGTAACTTTATGGATCTGGCCGACTTTCCACATCTCAACGTGTTACATCTGCATAGAACTGCAATAACAGGGGATATACGGGACATTTGTGAAAATGATTTTTCATCATTGAAGTGCCTTCACCTTCCGAAGGGGGTATGTGGTGGCATTGGCTACGAGTTGCGGCGCATATCTGATGCACATGATCTAGTCAGAGCACTCTACCTTCTCAAAAAACGACGCCCGAGTCTAATAGGCATAGATAATTGGTATGGAAAGCTATCGCAAGATTCTCCTGATTGGTATGAATCTGTGGAGGAAGATGAAGTTTCACCTCCATTCGATATCACCTTGGTTCAAGCAGGATCGCGTATTGGTTATCGATGGGAAGCAGACGTCCCATGTGAAGCGAATTGGCTAGATCCAGAGCCAGATAGAGAAAGCAGTGACTATGAAAAATACATTGAGGAATTAGAACAGATCAATAGTCAAGTGCATGTGTTCAGAGGATTCCATCAGCCACCGTCGGAAGAAGAATACCATAGACTTTGTGAGGAATACAACATAGATGATTGATGAATCCACGGAAAGGCACAATAAGTAAATGAACATTCGCGGAACATACCACAATGATAATCAGTGATCCATAGTCAAGAGACCTTCTACAGAGGATTCCATCAGCCACCTACTGAAGAGGAGTACAGAAGGTTGTTGGGATGGGAATCTGAGAACGAAAGCTAGGTGAATGACGGTACCTCTGGAGTGGTTGCATCGTTGTTGATCGTTGATGATAAAATTATGCATAATATTTATTTACTTACTGTGGTACCACTTATCCTTGAAGCAAAGAAGGCTGCATCACCCCCGGTAAAACAAGCATAGGCGCGACCATTCTCAAACACTCGGCGCAGCAATTGTTCCAGTCCTCTTTACAACTCTCGTACCTGTGCTCGAAGCACAAAATCTTATGGCATCTGTTGCAACTTTCAAGTGTATATTCAACATCAACTTCGCGACGACATTCTAAACATAGATCCACTTCACAGTCGTCGTGTTCACAGAACATCATCTGCATGCAGTCATCGCAGCCACATTTATCGCAACTGAGGCACCAACGCAAGCCGTCGCCATCATCTTCGCAACCCCGACAGAATACATGCGAGCAATTATCACATTTCTGTTCTTCACTGCAACGTTGACACATGTATGAACCATTGCGTCTGGCAAGATCACCATTTAGGCGCTGAGTGCAACAACTACATGCTACCATCGGCTCACAATCCCTACAACGCCATCTCTCGCACCGGTCACAGAACTTCAAGAAGAAATCATTTTCATTCTCATCTTTGCAACGATAGCAATAATGGTTCAAACAATCATAACAAGTAAAGTGTTGTATTCCATCAAATCTCTTATCTTCCCGAACGGGAGATATACATTCGTGACAGTTGGCACCGCATTCCTTGCAGTGAATACCTTGCTGATGCTGTGCGTCATTATATTTCTCAAGAAAATCTGCAAAGTATCCGACGCTCTCAACATGAATATCCCTGCGCCACTCTCTTGGAAATTGCAAATGCCTCAAGCGTTGATTTTGTCTGTCAATAATACTGTTCAGAATGGGTATCACCGCCGTTTGAGAAAGATTGCACTGACGGAATGGATCAAAGTTGGGAATACTTCCAAGTAGGCTCAGATCTATGCGCTCAAGAATTGTCGACCCACGCAGTGGTTCCAATGCACTACCAATAAGTGGAAAACAGTTGCCAAGGTTTAAACTCTTCAGTTTGTGAACAGCATTAATGCATGCCAACATTCCAGCAATATCGTCATCTGTCAACTTCATCCCGAGTCGAGGAGGATATCTCTGACACATGAATGGACATTCAGGGTTCACATATTCCTCGCTTATATCTGATAAGTCAATTTCCTCCCACAACTTTTCTTCCTCTGCATTCTTTGCAGATAAAATAATCTTTGTAATTGCCGACGGTCTCTTGTATTTTTCTTCACTACTACTACTAGATCCTTTCTTACGCTTCTTTTTGAACCAAGTTAAAATAGACTTAGGTGACGAATTACACCAATGTACCTCCCTCCACAGTGATGAATCAGTAGTTAATGCCAAGGCAAGTAATGCACGTGATGTTTTGGGTATGTAGTCGATAATTTCTCGTATTGCATACTCTGGTAGATCATATATGCTCATCATACTACTATCATCAACATTATGATCATCGGATATATCCATGGCGTCGTCGGCTGTTGCTGGTGAACACAAGTCCATCTTCACTAAGTGAACGAAAGGTTGCTGGTTGCTGTTTTTATTGCTTTTGCTCTGGCTGGTCCCTACGTAGGAATTAGTATTTCTAGTAGCGCGTACCGATTTTTGTCATTGTTGCTGTTTGGCTGCTTGCTGTAGTACTTATTATCCTGATCATGCGTCCACCGAAGAAGCAGAGGCTCGCTGTCGTGGAGACCAAATCGGCAGAGACGGTGCTAGAGATGGCTATTTCTGCGTGTGATCTGAGCATCGATGTGTTGGCTGATATTTTTGGATACCTCGACGGGCCGAAAGATCTTATGCAAAAGAGACGGGTGAGTAAAAAATGGAAAGAGGCGGCGAAGAAGACCATCGTTCCTCCTAGTGACTTTCTTGTTAATAGCGTGGATAAATACATCGCCATGAATGCGATGACGGAAGCGATGCCAAATTTGCAGCAAGTTACGCTCGGTCGTCTCGAGTGGGGACACAAATGGAGCGATGGGGAGGATCCAGATGAAGAGGTGATTGCTGAATTTGCCGACAGGACAGCACACGATATTGAAATAATATCCAATTTTAGCAAGTTGCGAAGATTGGGTATCGAGAATGCAGCATTGAACGGAAGATATCCATTTCTTTTCAATAGCTTCCCGCTGCTTCAGAAATTGACCATCAAACATTGCTATCATATAAAATGGGATCTGGAAATGTTAGCTGGAATGCCCTTGCTGAAAGAGTTTGATTGTAATGGCTACTCCTACCCCGATAATCCTCTCTTGACTGGCAAAATCAACAGTTTGAGAGTGCTAAAGGACACTCTAGAAAAGGTGACAATTGAACACTGTCTATATGTCGAGGGCAACTTTATGGATTTGGCAGACTTTCCACATCTGAAGGAGTTGAAACTGGATGATACTGCTGTAACAGGAGATATTCGGGACATTGGTGAAAATGATTTCTCAGCAATGGAAATTTTTGACCTCCCATATGGTGTCTACGGTGGTAATCAATACGCGTTACGGAGCATTTCTGATGGAGCTGATCTCGTCAGGGCAGTGTATCTCCTCAAAAAACATCATCCATTGCTGAACATGAAATACCCACTTCAAGATTTGAGCTGGACACTTATGGAGGATTCTCCTGATTGGTACTTGGGGGAAGATGTTAATGGTGATGATCCCCCATTCTACATCCACTTTGTTCAAGCGGGATCCCGACTTGGATATCGTTGGAAAACTGATCAACACAACCCGTGCGAAGTTAATTGGCTAGATCCAGAGCCAGATAGAGAAAGCAGCGACTATGGGAAATACGTTGAGGAATTGCAAGAGATTGAGCGTGATGTAAGTACGTACAGCGGGTTCCACCAGCCCCCTACAGAAGAACAATATCTTGGACTAGTAGAGCAAAGAAGAAGAAGCTTTTGGAGGTTCGAGAATGATCAATATCAATGAAACGGTTTGCTACTCGCCGATTGATAAGAATCTATAGTACAATAAGTAAACGGGCATTAGAGAAACAATCTGATTATCCGTCTGATTACATATTGTGTAAATTTTATCATCTCCTTCGTCATTCACCTAGATTTCGCTCTCAGATTCCCATCCCAACAACCTTCTGTACTCCTCTTTAGTAGGTGGCTGATGGAATCCTCTGTATAAACCTACTCGTCCTTCAATATCTTGCAGTTCCTCGATATATTTTGCATAACCACTACTTTCTCTATCTGGCTCTGGATCTAACCAGTTCACTTCACATGGGTTGCTATACTCATTTTTCCATCGATATCCAAGGCGAGGTCCCGCTTTCACAAAGTAGATATCGAATGGGGGTGTATCATCACCTTCGAGAGATCCATACCAATCCGGAGAATCGTATGATAGTGTCCCGATCCACGCGTCAATCAACAAAATCGGACGTTGTTTGTTTAGGAGGTAGACTGCTCTAACAAGCTCAGTGACATCAGAAATACGTTGAAACTCAAAGCCCTTACCCCCATATACTCCACTTGGAAGGAAAAGGTCTTCTTCCAGTGATGAGAAATCATTGTCACCAATGTCTCGAATATCTCCTTTTACAGCACTGCAGGCTAAGTTTAACACCTTCAGATGTGGAAAGTCTGCCAGATCCATAAAGTTGCCCTCAACACGGGAACAATGTCGAATCTCCACCTTTTCAAGAGTGTCTCTGAGCACCCTCAAACTGTTGATGTTACCAGTCAAGTGACGATTCTCTCCACAATCCAATTCTTTGAGTATGGGTAATCCAGCTAACATCTCCAGATCCCATTTTAGATTAATGCAACCAGCTATGCTCAATCTCTGAAGCAGGGGGAAGCTATTGAAGAGGAAAGGATATCTTCCATTCAATGATGCGTTCTCGATTTCCAATATTCGCAGTTTTCTGAAAGTGGATATGATTTCGATATCGTGTGTTGGCCAGTCGGCAGTGAAAGCAGACACCTTTTCAATGGGATCCTCCCCATCAACGTATTTGTCGCACCCACATCCGAGACGACCGAGCGTAATTTGCTGCAAATTAGGCATCACTTCGGTCATTACTCCCAAGACGTGGTATTTTGTCATGCTATTAACACGGAAATCACCGAAAGGAACGGTTGTCATCTTTACTGCGTCCATTGATTTTTTGTTGAGGCATCGTGAACCCATAATCTCCTCTAGCGGGAGGAACTTGAAGATATTCGCAAGCACTTCGACACTGAGATCATCAAAGCTGGTGAAACAGTCATTTTCGGCCGTCGTCACCTCACTTGGATGGCCTTCTAACTTTTGCTTCTTCGTTGGATGGGGCATGGTGGGGGTATGTTGCACTCTGTTGCACCGCACCGCTGTCGGAGTCTTTTGTCTTTTGTCTTATGTGACTTTTTGTGAGCACAAAATGAAATAAGCAGGGTGTCTTTTAGAGACAGTAGAAATCATATGTGAGATGTAGACCTCATTTTCTCTCAAACCTCTTGTGTTTTGTGTTTGTCATTGTTTGGTATTTGGTAAGGAGATTAGTGTTGTCAATCATGCCTCATCCATCGAAGAAACAGAGGCTCGCTGTCGAGGCAAATTTGTCAGTAGATAATGTAACCGTCGGTAATGTGAGCATCGATGTGTTGGCAAGTATTCTTGGATACCTTGACGGCCCAAAAGATATTATGCAAAAGAGACGAGTTTGTAAAAAATCGAAGGAGGCGGTGAAGATGACTATTGTTCCGCCTACTGATTTCCGTGTTGATAGCCTGAATAAATACAACGCCATGGTTGTAATGACCAGAGCGATGCCTAATTTGCAGCAAATTTCTATCTACGGTTTCACACACAAATTCAGCGAAGGGGAGGATCCAGATGAAGAGTGGGCCGCTCAAACAGCCGGATTCACAGCCCTCGACATCGGAATTATATCCAACTTTAGCAAGTTACGTGTATTGACAATTTGCACTACAGGATTAAATGGAAGATATTCTTTTCTCTTCAATAGCTTCCCTCTCCTTCAGAAATTGAGTATCAGATGTAGCCATTTTCTAAAATGGGATCTGGATATGTTGGCTGGATTGCCCTTGCTCAAAGAATTGGATTGTAACAACAGTTATAGCAAACCCGAAACCACTGATTCTTACGTTAATGGTAACATCAGCAGTTTGAGAGTGCTCAAAGAAACGCTTGAAAAGGTGTCTATTAGGTGTTGTGAAAATATTGGAGGCAACTTGATGGATTTGGCCGACTTTCAACATCTGAAGAAGTTGAATCTGATTGGAACTGCTGTAATAGGAGATATTCGTGACATTGGTGAGAATGATTTCTCATCACTGGAAGGCCTCATCCTCCCAAAGGGAGTCTACAGTGGTCATGGCTACGTGTTGCATCGCATTTCTGATGGACCAGACCTAATCAGAACACTCTACCTTTTCAATAAACGACATCCGAGTGTAATAGAACAACTGCACGGTATGTATTGGACACTATCATACGATTCTCCTGATCGGTATGATTCTGTGGATGAAGGTAGGCTTTCACCCCCATTCTGCATTCAGTTTGTTCAAGCGGGACCTCGCCTTGGATATCGCTGGGAAAATTCAATTTACAGTCCATGTGAAGTGAATTGGCTAGATCCAGAGCCAGACAAAGAAAGCAGTGACTATGCAAAGTATATTGAGGAGCTGCAACAGATCAATGCTGAAGTAGATCTATACAGAGGACTCCACCAGCCACCTACAGAAGAGGAATACAATAGACTTTGTGAGGAATACAACATAGATGATTGATGAATCCACGGAAAGGCACAATAAGTAAATGAACATTCGCGGAACATATCACAATTGATAATAGTACCACAATAAGTAAAGAAGAAAATCAAATTTGCCTTTCTTTTAGCTCTTATCTTTTACGTAGGTTGGCTAATTACGGTATCTACCTTCCACTTGGAACTCGGTGAGCAATTCCGTCGTCCGTCTCCAAAAGATTCAGGAGGACCACCACCACCACCATACCCAACACCCAACACCAAGCAAGCAATGCCATTGATGAAAGTAAAAGCTTGAATAAGCGACGTTACCTCCCCTGCTGAAAAACAGAGCATAACCACTGCTTAACAACAACAACGACAATGGCAGCTGCAAGTAGCAGCAAAGATGACGGTGATGAAGCCGCCGTCAATATACGTCCTCCCAACTCCCTCCCCTGTTCCTCCAAACGTATTGCCCACGTGGAATTATACCGTCCCAAAAAAGTTCTCCCTTCATCAACCTCCTCTTCCAAGAAGAAGCGTAGTCATGGTATATCCAATATCAAATCATATCACTTACTATTTCTAACAATCTACCTCCATCAAATATATTGGATAATCTCAACAATGGGAACACCCTACACACAATTCTTACTCAAGGCTGAACGTGAAGGATTTACTGTCATGGAAGGGTCTGCTAAACTACGTGCTGAATTTCAGCATGCCTTATCGGACATTACCGATGAAAATCGATATGANAACAACAACAATAATGGACAGACAACAACAACAACAAATCTTATGGAACGGATTGAATACAACAATATCCATAATTTGGTAATACCAAATCATTTACCAACACATGTGGTAATTACCCCCACGAAACGGGGTGAATCGAAAGTTTTATTGTCAGTATTGTATATCCCCACATTGGGAATTACATTTGAATATCATCGTAGACGATATTATCTAGATCAAGATTATGAAAATGATGATGATGATGATAATGATGATGTAAATAATGGAGGAAGTGGTGGAATGTGGACAAAAATACGATGCAACACTACCATGCCACTAACATTCTTTCAAAATTGGAGTGGCATATCATCCGAATATCAATTAGATGCGGCAAGTGTACGTTTTGGTGAGAATAAGTTTGATGTACGTCAGCCAACATTTAAGGATATGTATAAGGCACAATTGTTAAGTCCGTTTACGGTCTTTCAATTGTTTTGTGTCGTTTTATGGATGTTGGATGATATGTGGTGAGTAGTAGTGTGTTGAGTTTCAGTTCCCTTTGTTAGCCGATTGTTTCAATGATCTCACTTGCTTTGTTCGTATACACCAACCAACCAAACAGGCAATATTCGGCATTCACCTTGTTCATGATCTTGACATTCGAGGCAACTGTTGTATTTTCACGAATTAAGAGTTTAAGTGCATTACGTGGGATGGGAAATACCGCAAGAAGGATCCGTGTGTTCCGAGAGGGCGTATGGACAAAGATTTGGACGACCGAGTTGCTCCCCGGTGATATTATGAGTTTGACTAGGAGTGTCAAGAAGAAGAAAGAGGGTGAGGTGGTGGTGGATCCAAAGGTGGGAAAGAGTGGTGATAATTCTGAAGATGGAGATGTGGTGCCTGCCGATGTCCTTGTCCTACGAGGATCGACGGTTGTTAATGAGGCTAGTTTGACAGGTGAAAGTGTCCCTCAGATGAAAGAGGGCATTAGTGAGTTGGTTGAGGGAGAGAATCTTGATATGAAAACACGTCATAAGACGCATATTCTCTATGCCGGGACGAAGATTCTACAATGTAAAGGTGTCGAGATTGTGGAGGAGGAAGAGGCCTCCTCCGAGGAGGAAGATGGAGACGGAAAAGAGGCCAAATCTACTTCTCACCCTCACACGTACGGGGATATTCCCAATCCACCCGATGGCGGATGTATCTGTTTTGTTCTTCGGACTGGCTTCTCGTCGGCACAAGGAAAACTTGTTCGTATGATTGAAGGCTCACAAGAAAAAGTCAAGGGACACGAGAAAGAGACGGCTCTACTTCTGCTCTTGTTATTTTTCTTTGCCGTGGCATCATCATCGTATGTACTTTACCATGGGTTACATGACGACAACCGTTCCCAATACGAGTTATTGCTTCACTGCATCCTTATCATTACGAGTGTGATCCCACCAGAGCTGCCGATGCAGATGGCACTGGCTGTTAACAATTCATTGATGACGCTAATGAAGCTTCAGATCTTTTGCACCGAACCATTTCGTGTTCCGATTGCTGGGAAGCTAGATGCCTGTTTGTTTGATAAAACTGGAACGCTCACAACAGATGAATTGGTCCCTGTGGGTGTAATGGGTGTCAAGACACTCGGATCTGATTTAGAGGCACTTTTGAATAAATCATCAACTGCGAAAAAGGGGACCAAGGATGACTCGGAAAGTCAGCTACTAGTCCCCATGACAAAATTATCACACCAGGCTGCCTTAGTTCTCACTGGATGTCACTCATTGGTCTTGATCGACGGAGAAACGACTGGTGATCCATTAGAGAGCGCCGCACTCAAAGCTATGAGATGGGAAGTTTCAACAACATCAGGAAACATCGTTCCATCTCAAGCTTCCGAGAAGAAACAAGCCGGTTCGCCTTTCGTAATGCCTGGTTCATCCGCTCCATCTGCTGAAGTTGAAATTCTGTCACGTCATCACTTCAGTTCCAAGTTGCAGCGAATGAGTTGTGTAGTGAAAGATGTTGCCAATAAGCGTTGCTACTCTGTTGTCAAGGGTAGTCCTGAAATGGTGGGCAAATACCTGTCTCAAAAGCCTACAGGATACGATGAAGCAGCCAAATTCCTCTCTCGTCGAGGGTACCGTGTCATTTCCTTGGCATACAAACCACTCTCTTCTTCGAGCGAGGTGGAAGCCGCGAAGGACACAAGGAATGTTTGTGAAGAAGATTTGACATTTGCTGGCTTTGTTGCATTCACATGTCGTGTTCGACGTGATACTAAGATGGTGTTGAGCAAATTGAAAGAGGGTGGTATGAGTGTAGCAATGGTAACTGGTGATGCACTGTTAACAGCAATTCATGTTGCTAAGGAAGTGAATATTTGTGACTCGGGGAATTCCGATGAAGAAACATCGGCTCATTTGCTGGAGACGAACAAAGAGGTACAAGCCTTGCTTGAAGCAAAAAGGGCCCAGAATGGAACACAAACAACGCCTGCGCAGAAGAAAAAGGCTTCTACTGAGAAACCTATTCTCATTCTCGAACAAGACAAGAATGGGATCATGTTCTGGCAAAGCTACGACGACGACAGTCGGGTTGCAGACTTTGTTGCTATTGATGTTCCAAATCTTGCCAAGTCATATGATCTGACTGTGACGGGGACTAACCTTGAGGCAGCATACGAATATGACTCTGCTACAAAGACTATCCTTTCTCATTTCAAGGTGTTTGCTCGTATGAAACCCGATGAAAAGGAGACTGTTATTGAATGCCTCCATTCAGTCGGTAAGCTTTGTTTGATGTGTGGGGATGGTGCCAACGATGTGGGTGCTTTAA
>JALLBI010000332.1:0-12499 GCA_036940125.1 Mediolabrus comicus
TTGCATAACAACAGTTTTACGTCGTCGACTGCTGTTTTTCCGCAGTTAGCACATACTTCGTCTCCCTCTGTGTTGCTCATGATGATGATTATCGAATTTATTATCGTATTATCTCTTACTATTGCCAATGATGATTCAATCTCTGTGACACCAACGCCTTTATTTATGAACTCACTGGTTGCGTTGAATAAGACTACTACAGTTATGTCTCGCTGCGCTCTGAAGAAGAGCGTTGAGAAAAGTTAGAAAGGGGGATGAAAGAAAGGGGGTAAAACATTTGCCCTCTTACAGCTGATATCTTTCTGGATGTAGGGTTGCTAGGTTGCTCTAGCCCCCAAATTGCTCAGCATGCCCCGAAATATTTTTTCCGCCAACTGCCCTCCAACCTTTTTCACAACGACTGACGAAGATGACTCGCCGCTCTAGAGAGCACTCATCGACATACAAGTGAGCTCCTTTTAGAGCGATAAGAGGAGGCTTTTATGACGACACTGCTGACAGCTCGTCGTTGTTTTAGATGATGCCGCTGTAGGAGGGGTTAGAGGCGCACCAAATTAGACACATAATACGTATATATCTATTTTCGAAATATATATAGCTGAAATATAACGATCTGGCTCGACAAGAAGCAACGCCAAGCAAACAGAGTTAAATCGTCATATCTTCCTCTGCACAGCAGCAGATCAAAGCAGACAGCAGAGATGACCATGACTTCAGCAACAGCTATGCCTGCTGCACAAAAGTTTCTCTCCTACTCAGCCATCCTAACTTTGGCCGCCAACACCATGAACGGACCGGGCATTACCACTCTCCCCGATGTGGCCACCGATGCCGGCCTTTTACTCTACGTCATATTAATCACTGGATCTGTCATTATGGCAAGCTTCGTTTGTCGTCGTATGGTCTACGCCATGTGGAGTTCATTATTATCTAGCGAGAAACATCGGGGGACATATCAAGAAATTCAACAGCAACAACAAGAAGAAACTGCATCTTCTTTGCTGCTTGAGGGGGGAAATAATAATATTGCAGGAGGGATGAAAGTTAGCAAAAGTACATTATCAATAACAAA
Source organism: Mediolabrus comicus (assembly GCA_036940125.1). Classification (NCBI taxonomy): domain Eukaryota; phylum Bacillariophyta; class Thalassiosirophyceae; order Thalassiosirales; family Thalassiosiraceae; genus Mediolabrus; species Mediolabrus comicus. Next base: position 1,073 of record JALLBI010000332.1, read on the forward strand.
TGATGACAATGGAGATGATAGTTATCATGATGATGGATATTATGATACTACAACAACATTTTTAGAACAGCAGCAGCAGCAAGAAGAACTTATTCATCATCGTCATTCACGGTCTACTGAAACTAGTGATGAAGTTGTTCAACATCATAATATACCAAATTTATCCAAATCAGGATCAGAAGAGGAATCTCTCCTTTTACAACTACACAATAATAATAATATCAATAGTAGCGAGTATAATAATGATGATGATGAGCAGAATCTTCCATCGTCACCTTCAAAAACTCACATTGGATATTCACAACAACAACAACAACAACCATTACTTGAGAAGACGTCGATTGTTGGTCAATCTCTTGAAGCATATGGTCGTAAGACGAGTGTCTATGTTGCATTTACCATGGTGGCATCGGCGTTATGTCTAGCATTGGCACAAATGATGCTTTGTGCTGCAATATTAGATGGGATGTTGGTATCTACCATGGGTCAAAGCTGTGCTCTTGGTTTACCCACCACCTCCTCCTCAATGTCAACAATGTCGTTATCATCCTGGATTCACTGTACTAGCCATTCAAGTATGAAACCATATGCAGGATCGGGAGCACCCACATCACTTATTAGTATTGGAACAATAATTGCCGCCGTGATTTCGGTGGGGATGGGTACAGTTGATTTAGATGAAATGATGGATGTACAATATTCTTTATTTGGGTGTTTGATTGTTAGTTGTATTAGGTTTGCTTATGTTTTGCGACATATGTCAAGTGAGTTGAACAATCATGACGGAGGAGGAGTGGATGTTGTAGTTGCGACAGACGAAGGGATTGTCATCAGTAATGCTGAAGACCTGTCTTGGTTTGTCGGTCCTAATCCATTCAGCACCATCGGACCAATCATGTTCAACTTTGCCTTCGTTGTTACTGCTCCACCTTTGGTTGCCATGGCAAAGAAGGAGAGTATTGCCTACAAGGCCTTGGGCATGGCATGCGTGGCTATGGGTGTCTTGTACACTCTTGTAGGATGTGTTGGTGCTCCTGTGGCCAATGCAGTCCGCAATGGATTAGTTGAAGGTGGAGATGATACCAACTTGTTATCCTTGATCTTATTAAGTGGCAAAGTTGGTAGTGGATCGACTGGACGTCCTTCGATGATTGATTTGTTTTGCATTGGGACGTTTGGGTTGTCTACCGTAGCCTCAGTCCCTGTGTACTGCCTCTTGGCGAAGGACACTCTAGTGAATGATGCCGGAGTTGCCCCGATGCCTGCATTCCTTTTGTCCAATGTCCTCCCTTGGCTGTTGGTTGCATTGACTTACAACGCAGCATTCTTTGAAGCATTCGTCAATTGGAGTGGACTATTGATTCTTGGATACTCCAACTTTTCCTTGCCACTGCCACTCTTGTTGGATGTCAAGTTGAAGAAGGTGAGGTCATTTTTACTACGTCCGTCCGACCAAGATAGCGGAATTACGAGTGCAGTATTCGCATTCTTGACGGCAAGTATTACTGCTGTGATTGCCATTAGTATTACGGACTCATTGTCTGTTGCAAGTCTTTCGTTTGGTGCAGTGTTGATGGCTACAATGTGGCCAAGTGAAGTGATTAGTCGATATTTTTTAGTGATATATTGTTGTTGTAGAGATAATAGCTTCTAGTGATGAATGTATGTGTATGTATTTTCTAATTCTCAGTATATTTGGTACAGAGAGATTGAACTCAAAGACAATTTGAAATTAGTCAGTCAACTTTGCCAAAACTTGTATCTTCCTCCCTCTGTTTACTTTTTGTTGCATCTACAGCGGCCTGATGTCCACGAAGGGCCACTTCGTAATCTTCTTTGCTTACAAGTCCCATCTGAAAAACCTTCTTCACCGCTTCCAATGAATTATCATCTCCAAGTTTAGCACCAATGATGTGATGCTTCATTGCTCTGTCAATCCTCCCATTCCTACCCTCTTCGCATCCAAGATTGAATCTTGCTGAGGGATGACCACCGATGGCTGCCTCTTTCAAATGGTAAACTTCCTTTTTTGGATCTTTCTCAACACCTTTCCCCTTTTGATACATAACTGATAGTTCGTAATGCGCATCTGAATATCCTAATTCAGCTGCCTTTGTATAATATTCAAACGCTCCTTCATAGTCCCCTTCTTCGCGGCGCTTCTTTCCCATTTCACAAATAGCAACTGTATCATTCGCCTTTCAATCTCTTCTGACTTTCTTCCTCATTTTCAGGCATCGGCTCTCGACAGAATGGACATTTGTTCTCCAGTCCCTGTTCCCTCTCACGTAAAGCGTTGGCATGATCGCATCCTAAGCAAATCAATTTGCTGCAGCAAAACCTAATAGAAGTTTTACTCATATCAATCGACGACGGCGAACAGTGGAAGATTACCAAGCGGCAACGGCAAACAGCAGATTGGACACTCGCCAAAGTGGGTGCCGTCGGGCTGTGTAAACAATTCATCATCTCTAATTTCGGCCGCCCTCTTCTTACACGCCTTTTTATGTTGCAGCCGATGATTCTTTTGACATGCAACGCTACAATATTTGACTAGTCCACAGCCACCGCATTTCTTGAGTTTTACGTCATCGCCTTCCGCTTTGCCGCAAGAGGCGCAGCACGACATCATAACTAAAAAATATGATGAACAGTATGTTATTTAATCTAATATGGTAATCTCGGAATGAACAAGCAACGGTGCTGCCAAGGTGGTTGGGGGGCGGGTAGGTGAGTATCAGATTTTGTCATTGGATGAGGTGTACTTCACAAATAAATGTTTTTAACAGTTTTTAATGCTCTATTTACGTACCTTGCTTATTTGACTTGTGGATAAAGAATCGGACAGTCGCCCGCCCGCCCGCCACCCGCCCCCTCCCGCCCCTTCTAGCAAGCACCAAGACATAAGACAAAGTAGATATGATAGTAAACTCTCGACGGTCTCCCCTACCATATCAGCGTTACACGGGAGTGACTTCGGCGTAGTAATGAGCAGCAGCGTAGAGCAGCAGGGAAATGAGGAGGCATGTGCGTCCTGCGGAAAAGCAGCAGTCGACAACATCAAATTGAAGATATGCACCGCTTGCAAACTCGTGAGATATTGCAGCGTCGAATGTCAGCGGAATCATCGGCCACAGCATAAAAAAGAATGCAGGAAGCGAGCAGCTGAGTTGCCTTGGCGAATGTCCAATTTGCTGTTTGCCTCACTCGCTTGACATAGATAAATCGTCGATAAACTCATGTTGCTGCAAATACATCTGTGATGGCTGCAGTTATACCAATAAACAGCGTGAAATAGAGCAAGGTCTGGAGCAAAGATGCCCATACTGCCGAGAGCCATTACCAAAAGATCAGGAACAAGCCGATCAGAATGAAATTGAAAGAGCTAAGGCGAAGGATCCGATTGCACTGAATGAAATGGGTAAGAAGTGCCGCGATGAAGAAGACTATGAGGGAGCATTTGAATATTTCAAAAAATCAGCTGGATTGGGTAATGCAGAAGCACACTATTCACTATCACTTAGGTATCGTAAGGGGCAAGGTGTTGAGAAGGACGAGAAAAAGGAATTGTACCATTTGGAAGAGGCAGCAATCGGTGGACATGCCGGAGCAAGAAACAATCTTGGGATTGAAGACAAAGAGAAAGGAAGGATTGACAGGGCATTAAAACATTGGATGATCGCTGCCATTCTCGGACATGACAATGCGTTGGAAATGGTGAAGAAGGGTTTTCAGAGGGGATATGTGACCAAAGAGGGTTTTGAAGCAGCTCTCCGTGGGCATCAGGCTGCTGTGGATGCAACAAAAAGTAAACAGAGGGAGGAAGCAGAAAAGGCTAGACAGGAAGGCCTTCTCTATTGAAAATGATAGACTAATCAAACATTGCACTAACTTTTACCCATAACTTATTTTTGAGTGATAATCCCCGAAGTGAAGTCATAAAGCCCCACCAAATCTTTGCCGACGGAAGGAACTCGAAGTTTTCAAATTCGTCACTCCTGCTCAGCTTCATTTGCCCAACAACTTCTTGTATGCTTCCTCCCTCTGTTTACTTTTAGTTGCATCGATAGCAGCCTGGTGTCCACGGAGAGCCACTTCATAATCTTCTTTGCTGACATATCCATGTGTAAAACCCTGCTTCACCGCTTTCAATGCATCATCATGCCCTTGTTTGGCTGCGATGATAAAATGTTTCATTGCTCTGTCCGTCCTTCCCTTTTCGAGTTCAATACATCCCAGGTTGTTCCTCGCTGAGGGATGACCGCCAATGGCTGCCTTTTCCAAATGATGCAATTCCTTCTTCAGATCCCTCTCAACACATTTTCCCTCATGATACAAAACTGATACTTCTAAATGCGCTTCAATATCATCTAATCCAGCAGCCTTTGTCCAATGTTCAAAAGCTCTATTGCAGTCACCTGTATCGCGGCACCTCTTACCCAATTCCCGAAGTGCAGCTGGATCATTCGCCTTTACTCTTTTCATCAAATTACGTTCGATTTCTTCCCTTCTATCTGGCAATGGCTCTCGACAGAAAGGACATTTTTCTTCCAGCCCTTGTTCCCGCTCACGTTTCATATTGGCATAACCACAGCCTAAACAGATCAATTTGCAGCAGCATGAGTTTATCCCCGATTTATGATAGCCAAGCGGCAGCGGCAAACAACAGATTGGACATTCACCAAGATGGGTACCGTCGGGTTGTGTAAATAAACGATCGTCCCTTATTTCAGCCATTCGCTTTTTGCATGTCTTTTTATGCTGCGGCCGATGATTTTTCTGACAGTCAACGCTGCAATATTTGACTAGTTCACAGCCGCCGCATTTCTTGAGTTTCACGTCGTCCACCGCAGCTTTGCCGCAGTTGGCACACACCTCGTCTGCCGTCGCTTCTAAAGCTGCACTCATAACTATAAAATAAAATATGTAAAGACAATAACGGGAAGGATAGTAAGTCAGGAATAAACAACACCGTGTGCGGGCTGGGTGGGTGTTGTGTATGTATTGGCAAAAGATTTTCGTCATTTGTTAGGGTGTACTTCACAAGATTGAAGTTGATAGCCAAGCATCAACAACAAAGAGGTCTTTTTACGCACCTTGCTTATTTTGACTTTTTACATTCAAGAACTCGCCTCGTCCCAACTCAACACAACCCGCTCCCGCTAGGGCTCTCCGTTGAGCAAAAATTAAAAATTATTTAGCGTTGCTGAGCGTCCAAAAAATACAATTATAATCCAGAATAATCAGATAACATAATACTATTAGTCATGAGCAGCACAGAGGCAGATGAAGTATGTGCCAACTGCGGCAAAGCAGCGGTGGACAACGTCAAATTGAAGAGGTGCGCCTGCAATCTTGTGAAATATTGTAGCGTTGAATGTCAGAAAAATCATCGGCCGCAGCACAAGAAGGCGTGTAAGAAGAAGATGGCTGAAATACGGGATGACGAGTTGTTTACTCAACCGAATGGCAGCTGTTATGGTGAATGTCCAATCTGCTGTTTGCCGCTGTCGCTCGATAAAAGGAAATCGACGATGATGGCATGTTGCTGCAAAATTATCTGCATAGGATGCGATAATGTGAATCAAGAACGTGAGAGAGAGCAAGGGCTGAAGAAAAAATGTACATTCTGTCGAGAGCCGTTGCCCAATACAGAGGAAGAAGCCTACAAGAATGTTATGAAAAGAGTCAAGGCAAACGATCCAGAAGGACTGAATGAGATGGGTAAGAAGTGTTGCATTGAAGGAGACTATGATGGGGCGTTTGGATATTTCACAAAAGCAGCGGCATTAGGTCATATGGATGCCCATTACAAAGTAGCAGGTTTGTATCTTCAGGGACATGGTGTTGAGAAGGATCTAAAAAAGAAAATGCACCACTTGGAAATCGCTGCCATCGGTGGTCATCCCATGGCGAGGAGTTATATTGGCAATCATGAATATAGAAATGGGAGGATTGATAGAGCAATCAAACATTATATCATAGCCGCCAATCTTGGAGATGATGACGCATTGAATGCGGTGAAGGAAGGTTTTGCACGTGGAATCTTCAGCGAAGATGATTATGAAGCGGCTCTTCGTGGACACCAGGCTGCAGTGGATGCAACTAAAAGTCAGCAGAGGGAGGAAGCATACAAGGATCAGTTTTATGAACGTAATTAGTAGGAGCAGAACAGAGTAGAAAGTGCATTTTGTTCTGATCACACTTTATCCATCACTTTGTGGTCATCAACTTGAGCGGCCCTCCAAGGCCCTCCATTCACGCACACTAAAGACTGCTTGCAGTCGTTGGGTTCTAATCCAGAGTTCCCATTTTTGGAAGGCGATGCGACAAAAGCCTGCAGGGAAGTTGAAGTTGAGATTTGATGCCTGGCGCTAAATTCAGGAGCGAGGGATCAAATTTGGCTGAATTTGATACCTCGGTAAAACAGGGTCTAAACGAAGCGAACACTGCTCTGATGCCGATTTCTAGCCGATGATTGGTGCCAATCTACACAACACGAACAATGAAAACAATCACAGAGCAGTGATAACAATAATAGTTGGTAAGAAATAATAATATTGAAGAAGCAGCAGAACATCAGAGACAAAATTAATAATATAATGGTATCGCGCACCGGAGTCGGAGAGCAGCCGCAGCAACATCAGCAGCCTATTGATCTCCAGCACCCCTCTCTACATCGAGCGGAAACAAATATATCAGAGATTTCTGGTTCCCAGGCGATCACCGAAAATCACACCGCCGGTACAATAAAAACAAAAACAACAGCAAGAGGACCAAATTTCACATCAGAGGAGTATTGCATGTTGGCACACGCTTATCTCCACAGATCGACAAATGCAGCAGTCGGGGTCAACCAACATGACGAAAGATATTGGGATTGCGTCCGTGATAATTATTGTCGTCTAGTGAACCAGGCAAATAAAACAAACCCTACAAAACAACCACTTCCTCTTAAGTCAACGGAGCAGTTACAGAGTGCATGGAAGCGCATGCAACGAAATATTAACAAGTTTACTGGCATCTGCCGACAGAATCTCAGAGGGTCAGGTGATCGTGATGATGATGAGTACTACAAGCGGATGAGGGTGCTTTTCCGTCTTCAAAATGGCAGTAACTTCAGCGACGGACATTTTGCCGCCTACAAATATCTCTGTAAACAGCCGAAGTGGAGGGAGAAGAATCCTGAAACATCAGGGAATGGTGTTAATGAGAAGGACTCCAACAGCTTGTCCGCTGCAACAACAACAGCAGCAACAACAGTAGCAGCGGCAAGCAAGAAGCGCCCACCTGGTCGTGATTACACCAAGATGGAGAGGAATGCGAAGCGGGCCGCCACTAAAGTTACTAGAAATCTAAGTGCTGGAGTACAGAAGAGCAATGAGCTGCAAGAGAAACTTCTTAGAGAACTCAGGAAGGCACGAGAAGCACAAGAGGCGGCGACTAAGAGTGATATAATGAAACACGCTTCACCGGCTATTCAGCGCGCATATGCCGATGCAGTGGCAAACATGATGCTGTGTGAAGCAACTGCTGCTGAGAAACGGGCGGAGCTAAATATGATCCGAGTGACAGGTGAACTGGATAATGTGAAGGCAAAGAAGACGACGATGACTAATGACGATGACACATCAGAACTTCAATTGGATGATCGCGATGACAAACATGACGATGAAGAAGATGACTACGATGATGCGGATGATCCACAAGACGTGCCGGTTGATGCAGAAAAAGTCCATGCAGCTGTTACCAAATTAAGTGAATCTTACACTTTTAAAGGACGGTGGACTGTCCCCTGTTTCTATCTGCGACCGAAGGATGGATGTGAAGATGATCTTGATGCATTGAAAAGTAATATCCCAAACTCCATCATGACCACTGTTGTGACTTCTTCGTATGAAGACACGAGAGCGGTGACTCAGCAGTTAAAGCTTGAACATATACTGCCGCTGCCAAAGATGCACCAGGTCAGTGGCAGTGATGATCACAAGAAGTATAATGTTGCAGATTATCCCAAGGTTCCGACTAATGTAATCAAACTAAATGATTACGCCGAGGTCGATGTGTCGAACCAAGCGGAAGTGATGGCGTTCAACTTCCTTTGCGATCAAATAACTTTCGAGGAGGAGGGCGGCGCCGATAACATGTGGGATGGAGAAGGGATGGTGTAAGCAAAAGCGACAGCGATGAAAAACAGAAGCAAATGTAAGCACCAAAAAATAAAATGAAAACAAAATAATAACAGGATATTATAATATCCACCCAACAAACAAAGACACAAATAATTAGATGTTGATGTTTAGAGAGGATAGTCGTTCAGTGGATTATGATTGCCCATGGCGTTGATGTCGGCATCTTCTCCATGATTGTCGTGGTACAGCTCGGTCTTTATTGCATCTTGCAGTTGAAGATGCGCCTGCTCATCGTATAGTTGTCCCCAGTTGTACTGTACAATTCGTAGCTGATGACCCAATATCTCAGCGTCTTTCTTCTGTCTGCGATACTCCGACCCTTCATCATTATTTATTGAAACCTCTAATTGTGCATCTTCTTCAGCGATCGCAATCTCTGCATCAGTTGGGCGATCGTAGTGCGGCACATTACGTGGTACCAACTCATAAAAGGAGCCGTCCTCTTCTTGGTCTCGTTTCATTCGCTGTTCAACCATCATGTTGTGAAGAATGATGCATCCTCCAACTACGTCGCCGATGTCCTTCACGGTGTAGGTTTGAACGGGATGAAACAAATAATGAAATTTCTTCTCCATAACTCCAAATGCTCTCTCAATACTTTTACGTTCACTCTCTTGCCAGCCTGTAAACTCGCGATCAATCAGCGTGATAGGATTAGAAATTGCCTTCACAAACCGAGCGAGGAGCGGATATATGCCATCAACTAGCCAGTACAGTTGATGGATAAAAGTCACATCATTAATGGTGAATGGGAAATCAAGTTCAGATATGTCCCCAGAAAGAATTGCCTTCTTCAATGGAGACCGATCCCATACGTTAATATCATTCAATCCTCCTGGCTCACCGAAGTAATAATGCCAAATCCACAGATTTCTATCACATGCAGCCTCTAAAGCAATACTTGGTTGCTTAGATCTACCTCTATACTGTCCATGCTCCGCTGACGGACATTGACCCCATGGAACAAGCATGACATCAAGAAATCCGAGCATCCCGTGAACATCACTCTCCCGAAAGTGCATTTCTTCAACTCTCCGTGCATCTGCCGCTGACATCTTACGTATAAATTTTGCCGCAATTTCAACGTCGTTTAACAACCCCCTCATCAGGTTCATGAGGCATAGTCGTGCAGTGCTCTCTCCCATTTGGAAGTAATCCTGCCACGCTGAGAAAGACTCGCCATAGCATACCATCTTCAGTGCAGCCAAAAGCTTTACCTCGGGTGCATTGGACATTCTTTTTGTGCAATCGTATCGGAGTGTCCAAAATTCGTCGTTGTTTGCCAACCGTCGGAGAATGTACTCGGCTATTGATGGCGTAATTCGAAAGAAGCGCTCAAATTGATAGTCGTCAAAAATAGGCTGCGGGTTAAAGTAATCTTCCATGACGCAATGGTACGCCCTTGCCCTGTCATATTTTGAGTACTTTCGCTTGTGTGGCCGGTTGTCGTCGTCATCTCTATCATCATCATTTCGTTTGCGGCGGCGGCGTTTGCTGGTGCGATTGACCTCATCATTAATAACGTTTTGGATGTGATTCTCATCAGTCAGCATTTGTATCGCCTCGATACTTGATACAAGGGCCGTCAGAACGTCGATAATTAGTCCGGATAAGTTCATGTTGATGTTAATTTGTACACATCTCTTGTTCTTTTGAGGAGATTTTATGGCGGGACGAGGAGCTCTCGACTGCAGAACTTTTAGACCCAAAAGGGCAAGTTGAAGCTAAGCAAGCCATCCGGTACCCAACGCTCATTGTACACGTCACTAAGACAAGTTTTGATACCGGACGACTGTAAGCAGCCTAAGTACGAGGGTGCGTACTACTCCTATTTACTTATGTAATGGGAGTCCAGGAACATTGCGACCTTGCCGGCTTGTGACGCAAAAAGTGTTTTATCTACGGCGAGGTGGCCAATGTTATGTACGGCGGGCTAATTCGTCCCCAAAACAAGCTAAAAGAATCTCGGACAGGAAAGCAAAATTTCCCCCTCCAACCTCTCTCGACAACAACCATGACAATAATATGCCTACTACTACGCTAGTTTAGGACTATTTATAGACATTTTGAGACCATAACACTATAGTAACATTGCTTCCGCACATGTGGTTGATGTATTCGAGTTGTAGTTCGGCTGTCCAAGGCTATTGAAGTGTCTTTAAATCAACATTTATCTTTTTGCACATGACATGTGTATAATTTTGTAGTAAACCTCAATGAAACCAATATAAAACGTCTCCAAACACGCCATAACCCGTGGTAGTTGATTGTTGCATTAACCGAAAGCGATCCGCAGCGTTGGGGCTCCATCAGCATCAACATATACCTCGCAAACGGACGGGAAAGCATTCGGATATTGCCTTTAATTTCGAAGCGGAGATCGTCCGATACTCGGTAGATAATGATGCATNGAGATCGTCCGATACTCGGTAGATAATGATGCATATGTGGCAGGCGTTGCGTCCCTAGCAAGATCATGTTAATATACGTTGGATAATACCACTTTGAAGCGTCGAATGTGCACGTAAAGGACATTAGAATGGTCGAGTTGTGTGATGAGATAATGAAATTGTGCTGTGATGAAAATATTGTGTTGTTTTTGCAATAATCGGCGTATTTTCCCCCGGTCCTCGCCGAATAGATGCATCAGGGATAGAGGTAGACGTTGGGCTCATCATCTGCGGCATGGTAACTGTGCTGTTAGCTGTTGAGTAGTGGGTAATAGTAGACTGTTGTTGTGATCATGGTGATTGTGTTGTGTCGTGTAGGTGTTGGAGGTGAAATTTTGGCTCGCTCCGTTTAGGTGTTTTGGGTACCGTTTAGCCCCGCCGTACATAACATTGGCCACCTCGCCGTAGATATGGTAACACTTTTTGCGGTTGCCCCCAGCCCAGAGGCGAAGATGGGCAAGAAGAAAAGAGATGTCATCAAGTTTTAGTCACGAGCGCTGTCGCAACGACCACCACTTTTCAAAAAGCTTGATGAACTTGGGTGGTCACGAGCACTGCCTTGTACTTACGGCTAATAATCTCGGAGGTAACAACAGTGGCATAGAGTTGATATTGAATACACTCTACCATATGTAGTCAAGTAAAATGAGACGAGCTCTTAGTTATCGACGTACCATAGAGTGTGGATCATCGTCGGAATTGACGGTCTGTCTGCGGACCGCTGGAGGCGAATGATCAACAGCTTGAGAGATGATATTCAGATTCAGATGACATGCTTGTGCTAT
>JALLBI010000333.1:0-12477 GCA_036940125.1 Mediolabrus comicus
GCTCTCTGAGAAAGACACCACCTTCCTTTGTCCTCCTTGCCCAAAATACTTGATTGTTGCAGCAGATGACCCGACAAAGATAACTGCTCTCCTATAGTAGCTTTTTCTTGGTGGCCTCCTCTTTTAAGTGCCTCGCTTCACCCTTCCCTTCTCGGCATTTGTGCCATAACTTTCGCGGATGACATTAGCTCATCCTTGCGCTTTCTCGCCTTGTCGATTCTTGTCTTGATCTATTCAAGAGAAGTTGGTGAGCAATTTTGAGGAGAATTGGCTAACCTCTTGGCGACAGGAGGAGTTTTGTTTGTGGGACTTCGTTCATTGTGCTATGCATAGGACTGGTAATCGATAGGAAAGAAAGTGCAGATCAATAGGATAAGTAGCGTGCATGGTACCAGAAGATTGTGACGAGAATTATTACGGCAGGTGCAGCGATAAAGTATACCACTGTCTTCCTTGTAGTAATTGTCAAGCATGTGAAATCTATGTGTTTGTTTAAAAGTCTGAGCTATCTCACTGCGACATCATTATTATTTCTGTTTGCTGTATTGTACAAACAATCCTCCCTTATCTAGTCATTCATATCGTCCAACTGCCTCTTTTTTAAACAAGGAATCCAAGGATATCTCCGTTAGTCTTAGCCTTCTTAATCAAACGAGTACGAAGGTGGTAAGCTCCAGCCCACTCGCAGAACTCCCCAATATATTGCGAGTGCAAACTAATGGCCTTTCCGCGGACTTTGTTCAATTTATCATTCCCAAGCGCAATTTTGGCAGCATAGACGGCAGGCGAGAATACTCCAAATTTGGCCTGTGATCCCATTTGAAGTGAGGTTCGGCTGTTGGAACGTGCAACAGGTTGTTGGACTGCGTGTGGTCTCTGTGAAACGACAAAATTAGATCCTATTGTAACACGCATACCATAGGAGACGTTGGGGGGAAAGTAATGATGTTAGCGGTTTAATTCCGATATGAAACGGGCTTACATGTCCACCGACGTATTTTTCAATGTAGATGACACAACACTCACCACCAGAGACTCCTCCAAGAGACGAAGGGGCAAACCCCTGAACCGATGAGGCCACAAGGGCAACAAAAATCAAGCAGAGCGAAACGAAGCGATTCATGTTGCTTTGAGGCCGAGAGATATTGCGATAAGCGTAGGGCGTAGGATCTCTTTGTTTGAGTTCGAAGTCGAAGGAAGATGGCGAGAGGTTTTTTGCTTGGGCGCCACGTACGTGCCAGCTGTACACGTAGATAAAATAATTCACAACGGTGAACAACTAGAGTGGAGGAAAGTACCTGGTATTGTTTATCTACGCCCCGCCTCCTCGCCGCCGCCCAGCTGTTCCTCCTGACTCCGTGTTTGTTGGCTTGTTGTTTGTTGTAGAGAATACCATAGTAGCTGTAGCTGAATACATACAATCGGAATTAATTGTAATCGGCGGCGGTCTTGTTGTGTGCGCTGAAGAGAGCAACGTTTGAGGAGATAGGAGGGTATGTCCAATTGCTAACTTTTTATCTCGCATGAATAGTGAAATATAAGTAGACAGGATAGAAGGGGTTCTAAATTTATTGGCAGCAGAGAAGTATCTATATTAAGAATCATGATCACGACTACGGATGCCTCCATCTTCAGCAGCGGTGGCAGCTCACTGTTCGCAACTGCATTCAGCCCACCATTGATAATGCGACGGGCACCAAGGTTGCATGACAGGTCTTCACCACAGTCAGTGCCAAGCTGTCCACATCTTCTATGCTCTCCTCCGTCTCCATTTCTTTCAGAGACAACTCGGAGGCGGAGTGGATCACAGCTGCAGGCTGTTATGCCATCTATAGACGAAATAAACATGGGCCTAGACTCAATGGCGTCATTGCATTCTTCATTGCTAGGAGATATAATACACGGTTCAACAACAATCATTTCTCAGCATGGTGGGCACGATGCGCTATCTTCCACAATACAACACCACGACACAATAACTTCAACTGCATCAGCACATCACACGTCAAACTCTTTGCTTCTGTCGGATTCATCAGCGGCAACAGCGCAAGCAACGCCACAAAATCAATTATCAAAAATAGTTCATAATGTAATTGAGGAGGTAGAATTAGAAATGAAACCTGCATCCAATGCCGAGGATGTTATACCCATAACACCTGAAATTGAGGAGAGGGCCTTGAACGATGTTGGGCACGATCTCATCATCTTTTTAACGATATCGGTCATTGTTGCTCCATTGTCATCGGCCCTGAACATATCACCAGTTCTACTTTATCTTCTATTTGGATTAATATGCGGACCACATGGATTGGCTTTATTACGTGCCGATGGTGAAGTTGGCTTTGAGCTGGGTGATTTTGGGATATTATTCTTGTTGTTCGTTGAGGGATTAAATTTGAGTCCGGATAGACTGCGTGAATTGGGTTCTTTCTTTTCGTTAGGGGCAACACAATTACTGTTGAGTGTCGGATTGATATTCTTTCTCTTCTTTCTGGGCGGACCGTTGTTATTTGTGATCGTATCCAATCCAAACGTCCCAATTGATCCTGTGATTGTACAATTACTGGAGCAGCCTGTTGTTGCATTTGCGATTGCGGCTGCTGGTGCACTGAGCAGTAGCGCATTTGTCCTCCCGATCTTGAAAGAGAAGGGCTGGGAAGATCGACCAGATGGGATCGCTGCTTTGAGCATATTGCTGTTACAAGACTTGGCAGTAGCTCCTTTGCTTGTCGTGCTTCCTCTCATGGCAAGTGTGGAGGGTGTTGGAAATAGTGGCGGAGCTGATCCTATTGCGTTGGGAATATTGGCGTTCAAGGCCACAGTTGGCTTCGGGACCGTGCTCGCATTGGCTAGTGTGGCATTACGGAAAGTATTCCAGATCGTTGCCAGTAGTAAATCGAGCCAATCGTTCGTGGCAGCGAGCCTTTTGGTGGCGGTTGGGATGGGTGTCATTTCTGACTACTTGGGTTTGAGTTCTACAACGGGAGCTTTTGCAGCCGGGGTGTTGCTTGCTGAATCAGGATACCGTGCACAAATCGAGGCAGATATCAACCCTTTTGAGGGAATCTTACTGGGAGTTTTCTTCGTTACTGCAGGCTCGGCATTAGACCCAACAACAGTCATTCAATTCTGGCCAACGTTACTTGTTGGGATAAGTTCATTCCTCCTAATAAAATTCGGTGTAATTTACTCTGGCGGTGGTGCTCTTGGGCTAACGAAAGGAGATGCTGCAAGAGTTGGCATTCTCCTCGCCGGCGGTGGAGAGTTTGCCTTCGTTGTGTTCAACTTGGCCAAACAACAAGGTATCATTCCTGAATCGCTCGGGAGTCTACTGACGGCCAGTGTTATTATTTCCATGTCTCTAACTCCATTCTTAGGAGAGGTTGCTGAATATATTGGAAAGCAGTTGGATGTGCAAGAAGTTGGTGATATGAAGGAGTCGTGGTTTGGAGAAGAGAAATGGGAAAAGTTAGGTTACGATGTGAATGTTGCCGATGAGGTTAGGATCCAAGAAGCATTCGGTCGCTTTGATAAGGATGGCAACGGAGAGATTACAGCTGAAGAACTTCAGAATATATTTACGCTGGTAGGAGAAAGAGATGTCGAAGGGAAGTTCTTAACATTATCTCAAGTGAAAACAATCATAAGTCGCTTTGACGATAACAACGATGGAGTGCTTCAATATGAAGAATTTGCTAAGCTTTGGATGGCTAAGCGACGAAACGCTATGAGTGAAGAGAGCCTCAGGAGAGCCGTTGTTGTCTGCGGGTACAATGAGGTTGGACGACAATTGTGCAGCCTCTTGGATAGAGCAAACATAGCAGGAATACCTTATGTGGCATTTGCTCGAACATCCGAACACATTTCATCAGGAGTAAGCGATGGGGCGAGAGTAGTTTACGGCGACGGCACGAGTGGGGCACTGATACGAGCTGCAGGGGTGGATCGCCCTACCGCCATTGCGATCACATATCAGGACAATGATAGATGCTTAAAGGCAACATCCTGTTTACGAGACGCATTCCCAGACACACCGATTTTTGTTCGCGCTA
This sequence comes from Mediolabrus comicus, assembly GCA_036940125.1. NCBI lineage: Eukaryota > Bacillariophyta > Thalassiosirophyceae > Thalassiosirales > Thalassiosiraceae > Mediolabrus > Mediolabrus comicus. The sequence continues at coordinate 4,053 of JALLBI010000333.1, forward strand.
ATGATAGAAATTCGGTAAAGAAGTTAGTGAAGGCTGGTGCGACCGAAGTTGTTGTCGCAACTGGACGGGTAGCCTCTGGGATGGGGCAGCTTCTTGGAGTAAGGCGCGATACCAGATTTGGGGGATTACTGGAAGATTCACCCGCGGTTGCTCTAACGAACCTCGCTATTCCCCTAGTTAGTCAGGACGTCCCCTCATCTCTAAACGATGGCTCTGAATCAGACAGTGATCCTGAAGAAACGAGGAAGTTATTTCAACTATTCTCCACATCGCTGTCGCTGAATGAAGATGGTAAAGCACAGCTGAGTGAGCTGGTGAACGAAATATTGAGATCATCAGACTTTTTCATAACAGATGATCAAGTGAAAGATCTCTTAGGATGTGATTCAACGCTGGAAAGCTGCATGGTTGACGCCGAAGACAAGTATGTTTCATTTTCTGAGTTCGTGATGCTCTACAGAAAAGAATTGTCCTATAAGTAAATCTTTAATCATTATACATCTGAGTCGGGCTACTAATTCACCTGCATGCTCTTCAGGCGAATGTATTTACAACAACAGCACTTGCTGCTCTCGTCAGCTTATCTTTCACTGCCTTAGCTAAGGCGTCTTCATTATTGTGTTCTAAAATAATATCAGGGACAAAAACACGAATTGCTCCTTGAATGCGCTCAGACCAACGGAGCGTCTCAAATAAGCTCGATGCTGCCAATGAAGCGTCACCCTCAACACTTAAATCACGGTATGCTAATACAAGTTGTTGGTATCCAGAGAGTCTTTTCCCGAAGTCGATTATCACTGATTGAGAGAGGATCCTTTTTTCTTCTTCAGAAAGTTTGTTAAAACTCTGTTGACTTTGGCGTGTTGCATCGACCATAAAACAAGGGACATTTGGTGAATAATGCTTGATCGTTTGACCCGGTGCCACATTGCTAACTTTTTCAGAAGTAAACCGTACCGAGTCTGACACGTCGAAGAACTGAGAGAGCTCGTTTTTCTCAAGTGCGTCTATTATCGAAGAAGATGAAACAGCTCCATGGCGTAAAATTGTAATACTCCCTAAAGTACCCCGAGAATTGACTTGAGTGTACATTTCAACTTTGGCAACTGTGCTCTCTACGCCTACCTGACACACAGAGTGTCCAAAATAATGTTCTCCCGTGCCATCTATTGTGTCCAAACTAGGATCTACAATCCACACATCTTCACGTCCTAAATCGTCCATAACGTGATCCGCCAGCGTAGGGCTAACATGACCAAATTTATTCGCACTTGGCGCAGCAATCGGTACCCCAGCCGCAGATATCAACGCTCGAGCAACAGGATGAGATGGTGATCGGCACGCAACATATCCAGTGTTTGCCATTAAGATCTGAGGAATAGAAGGATGGGCACGTGCCACCAACGTGAGTGGGCCGGGGAAGAAAGATTCGGTGAGGATATTTAACGCCTTGCTCTCGATTTGTATCATCTCTTGTTGCTGTGCATCATTATTGTTGATTTCAGATCGATCCATCGACGTAGAGGCATCCCATAGTTCTAACGCATCTTCACTTTTCGTTACATGCACAATCAAAGGATCTGACAATGGACGTTCTTTTGCATCAAATACCTTTTGAACTGCCGCTGGATCCAGTGCATGACACCCCAGTCCGTAAACCGTTTCAGTAGGAAAAGAAACTAGTTTGCCATCTCTCAAGCGTTGTCCACATCGCTCAAATGAAGACTGAGTTGTAGGCATGAGCCTTGCTTTTATCTCTGTTGAAATCTTATCATCATGAGATGATATATCCGCCTCATCTACCGACGACGACATTGGTATCACTACACTGCTGCTGTGATGACGTGGAGTCATAATATTTGGGATAAGATTTCTTGATAGAGCAGGTCTCCGATGATGATGCCGATGTAAAGAAGTATGCAAATGAATTGAAATGCTCCGATATCCGAAAGCACCACTGATTGCTCGAAACATACAACACCATAAATATATAGCGTCAAGACCAACGAACATGTGTCAAGTAAGAGTCCGATGCCAGTCTAGTTAGTGTCTGATAGATGGGAGCATGGATTGGTGGAGATTGGTGATTGGTGGTTGGTGGTTGGATTTTGGAGGAGGTAGGAGGTGTGGGTGTGGATGGTGGAGGAGAGGGAAGGAGAACGGAGAACGGAGAAGAAGGAGGGTCAGAGGAGAGAGAGATCGTCTCTCTGAAAAGGAAAGAAGTGTGCCATGATGTAGTTAGTGAAGAGAAGTATACATGCTGGATATTTTTCTATAGTATGTAACTAAGGACAATATTTATCAAGTGGAAAGCCAACATTCTTTGCAATTAAATCAGCATCTTCTCTGCTCAACGAGCAACTGAACTTGGCAGATGTCATTTCAGTCACGTCTTTAGTTTTGCCGAGACTAATGTTCGATCTGCCTACACGGCGGATCAGCCCTGTTGCACTGAGTTGTGATATATTTCTGAACAACCGCTCTGACCCTAAATCAGACACATCATTTGTACTGCATCCATTCTTTGAATGTTGTCCATACGAGCCCATTATGGAGTAAAACACCGACAATAGCCGTTCTATAGGAAATGATGGTTGACGAACAGTTAATTGCTTCAACTCTGTTGATGACGACGCATATGATGAGCCCAAATCCGTTTTGTTGGCTAACCGTCTCGACTTTCCAGTGTTCGTTTTTGTAAACAGGTTCTTGTCACTTTCCGCTTTCTTGTTTTGGCACAGAAATGCAGCCAAAAGTAAGAACTTTGTCACATATGGAAGTCTTTCAGCGTACGGCTTACTAATTTGATGTCTCAGCACTCTACTTGGCATGAGAACAGCTGTTGACAAAAAGTCACGCATGGTCTCACGGATGCTATTGTCAAGCTTTTCAAACAGTCTTTGTTTTAATACTGCAAGGTCGACGCCAACACGACCAGTGTCCACAGCAGAGGCAATGCAAACACACGAAGAACAGTCGCAGCTGATGCCACTGGTTTCAACAACATCCCTTTTGAAGTAACATAGTACCTGCCACATGGGCGCTTTAAACTTTGGGTCGATACTTCCTGCACTTCCGTCAAGCGGAGCTACGTATTCAGGCCACAAGAAACGGCTCAACCTTATGATCTCAGTTAAATCATGTGTCGAACCTTTCACACTGGAGATCGACCAGCTCAGTAAAGACGAGTAACAAAGTTGCTCGAATCGTGCCCTCACTAAATTGCTCACAACGCATTCGTGTTTGTGACGAGTCAAATTAGCTCTACCAGTGACCATGTGCTGTATCCGAGGAAGACGCATAATGTCCTTTATAATATCAACACTCGAATATGCATTGAAGTATATTTGATTAGGCTGAACTGCGTCCAAAATCGTGCCAGGAGGTTTCTGAACTCGCGAATACTCATAGAGTGTACTCCGAGAAATAAGTATCAGCGTAAGATTGATGCCCATGATTTTAGGGAGCAACAACAGCTCAGCAAGCGGATTGTTCCGTCGAGATTTGTTCCACGACAAGATACGATCAGCATTATCAAGAATGAAAAAGGCGCATCGACCGTTCTGCGGTGCTCGTTTCTTGGAGGTGTCACCTTGAAGAATCGAAGAGATAGCTCTTCCAAATATGGCAACAGCTGAACTCTCTTGTGTAAACACAGGATTTTTAAGTGCAATGGATTGATTTGCTGCCACCACCGCCAATTGGTCGCTGTTTTGTTGTGCAATACTTTGTCTAGTCTGGCGAGTGTGACCAGTGGATGACTTGTCGGCGCCCGCTACTGATTGCCTTTTGTTGCGTGCTTTGACAACTCCTCTTCGTTTCCTTTGCCTTTCAATGAGATCTTCTTCATCAAAATCGCCATCATCGTCATAATCGTTATCACTATCATCGCAGTCAACATCATTGACTCCATCCATCAAGTGATCGGCTTGCGAAAGTCTCTCTGAAATACTTTTTGTGGTACCTGTTTCGACTGTCTTCACGTCTCTTCCCACTGTCCTTGTCCGTTTGCGGTGGCTTTTCTTACGACTAACTGCGGAATCATTTGAGTGATAGCACTCGTAAAGTTGTTTGTATGCATTGTTCATAACTGATGTTACCGAGTTTGATTCAGCAGAGGCGCAATCAATATAAGCATTTGAAACAATCCTATACATTGGTAATCCTCCTCCGCTACTATTTGTTCGTTCACGCAAGGATTGAATCGCATCACAAACAATGGATGTTTTCCCAGTTCCTCCTGCACCTGATATAAGTATCGGAGAAGGAGCTGACATTTTCACTCGTCCAGAATAGCTCGCCTCCGAGTAATTAGATTCACCATAAGACCTCACATTTTCGTTCATTTTCCACGCCATTTCCGTTCTTGACACAACTGATTGAAGTCTTGCACACAAATAGTATATCTGTTTTGACCTATGCGGATACTTTTCATTAAGTTCTTGTGCAAGAGTTGGTTGGCGCGGTTGCTGCACTCCTTCTTTATAGAGCATACCATTGGATTTTGTTGCAAAAATCATCCCCCGACGTTTACCTTGCTTTTGTATAACAGGTGACATTGACTTTGTTGGATCTAATACTTGTGTCGCCTGTCGTTTTTTTTGTTGAGCTCTTCTATTTTTGAGGTTTGCTTCATCTTTACCCAACATTGCATGCATTTCCAGTTTTAGCTTGTTGGCGAATGCTTCATTCCGTCGAATATTCTTCGCTCTGAGTTGTTCCAGAGATTCACCTTTAATATCTTCTTCAGACGAGCTGCTGCTACAGCTACTACTACCACTGCTGCTGCTGCCATCACTTCCTTCGCCATTGTCACTGTCACTGTCACTATCTGATGTAGCATGATCTTGTTTAAATAAATCATTCGATTGAGTTAATAGATTGAACCCATCTTCTTCAGCATTATCGGCCATGTTATCATCGTCATCAAAGATGCCACTGCCGCTGACATCACCACCCCAGTGTGAGGGAAAAGGCCGACTATCATCGGCAGCAATAGCGTCGTCCAACATTGGTTGTGGTTCAGTTTTGTTCGAGGTGCAGCGAAGTGCAAAGCAAGCAGCAAGCTGCATGCAACAAAAAAAAAGAAACTAAAGAGGACAGTAAAAGATAGCGGCCAATTTGTGGGTCCCCCATTACATTTAACCCCCTTTATTGATTGGAGCTTAGCAACTTTCATAGAACTAGGTGGAGGCNTAATAAGTACACAGTTCAGGAGGATTATCCGCTCATAAAGCACCGACCTGCCTGATCACATCTACCACCGAAGTAATTATTAACATTTCTTCTTGATCAAGATGGGGGAAGTTGACATGACGGCCGTGGAGGCACTGCACGTGGCTCTCCAACAATCCTTCAGTCCGGATAGCAATGTTAGAGATCCTGCTGAGGCGGCTATCAAAAATTTGAAGAATGTTCCTGGAGCTACGAATATGTTGCTTCACATTACAGAGGAGAGACAGGTGAGTGAAAGTTGTTGTGCATTATTGAAGTGGAGGATGGCGCTGGAATGAAGTGAATGCGTGGTGCACAACATCTTCAATTATGACATGTCTCTCGCTCACTCTCACACAACGTTACACACCTCCATTCATTTTCATATCTTCACTCATTTCAGGTCCAATATGAAGTTCGCCAAGCTGCGGCCATTCAGTTGAAGAATATTTGCCGTGAATGCTGGATAGAAAGGACTTCATATTTGGGAATGCCACTCCCTGCCATCGATGGTGCCAACCCACCTATCCTCAGCGAGGAGGATAAATTGGTGGTGAAAAACAAATTGGTGGACTGTCTCATGAATGAAGCTGATAAATCAATTCGTGATCTCATGGCAGAAACCCTTCATTGTATAGCTATTCATGACTATCCTGAGAAGTGGCCACAACTTCTTCCTGCCATGCTGCAAGTGATTTCACAGAGTAGCGATCCATCTCAGGCACTACGTGTACACAATGCGTTATTAGCTCTACGCAAAGTCTGCAAACGGTACGAGTACAAAAGCAGGGAGGCACGTGGTCCATTGAACGAAATTGTAATGAAAAGTTTTCCTCTCTTGCTTCCTTTAGCGCAGCGACTATCAGATCCGACAGAGAATAGCCTCGAGGCTGCATTGATGCTAAAACAAATCCTAAAGATATTCTGGTCATCTACTCAGTTTTATCTCCCTAGTGGGAATAATCCTGATGGATCTGCATCGTCAACTCCCTCACCGGCATTGGCCAATCCCTCTGCAATGGAGCCATGGTTTGAAATTCTCAAGGCTGTCTTATCAAAGCCTCTCCCAGAGGCTGACCAACCCAAGACCAAAGAGGAAAGGAATGCGTGGCCGTGGTGGAAGGCGAAGAAGTGGGCAGCTCAAATTATGACGCGATTATTTTCTAGATATGGAATTCCCAGTTACGCGGAGGAGGAGATCAAAGAATTTGCAAAGTATTTTTCTCAGAATGTGGCTCCTCAATTCCTCGGTCCTATTTGTGAGACTCTCAATCTTCGTCCATCAGGTCAGTTCTGCACGGATAGATTGGTTCATCTCTGTCTTAACTTTGTGGATCTGGCCGTGGAACTTGCTCCAACATACAAACTTCTCAAACCTCATATGGACTTCTTGTTGTATAAGGTATGCTTTCCATGTATGTGCCTTACGCAAGAAGATATTGAAGAATTCGAGAATGATCCACACGAGTTCGTACACAAACAAAACTCTCCACTTGCTGATTTTTATGATCCTAGAATGTCGGCTATCACTCTTGTTCAAAGCGTGGTAAAGCACCGTGGGAAAGACAACATGCAACCATTCCTTGCGTTTTTGACTGAGATCTTGCAGAGATACAATGCAGCCGATGACACCAACAAAAATCATGTTGAGAAAGATGGAGCTCTCCTGGCCTTTGGTTCTTTGTCTGAAACGCTATTGGCAAAAAAGAAATTTGCGTCAGAATTAGAGGGTTTGATGGTTTCTAGTGTCTTTCCCGACTTCAATAGCCCTGTTGCATTCCTGAGGTGCAGAGCTTGTTGGATGGTTCAACGTTTTTCAGAGACCTCATGGTCAGATGATGGAACGCATCTGAGGAATTTAATTCAGTTGGTGCTTCAGCGTCTTAGTGACCCAGCACTCCCTGTTCAGATTGAAGCTAGTAAGGCTCTTCGATTCTTGATCGAAGTTGATGGCGCTGATGTCACTTTGCTTCCCGTCCTTCCTCAAATACTGAATGAATACTTCCGCATCATGAATGAAATTGGAAATGACGAAGTTGTCGCAGCTCTTCAAGTCATCATTGATGTTTTTGGAGAGCAAATCACGCCTCATGCTGTTGCTTTGGTGACGCAGCTCTCTACTGCATTCAAAAACTACGTTGATGCTGGCGAAGACGATGACGATGCTGCTATGGCCGCGGCTCAATGCTTAGAATGCATTAATACAGTGCTCAAGGGAACATGTGAGCACCCCGAGCTTTACACGAACATGGAGCCATGTCTTGTTCCCCTTGTCTTACAGATATTAGGAAATGATGGAGAGTATTTGGAGTACATGGAATTTGCTCTTGACACTCTGACATTCATCACCTACTTCCCTCTGAAGATTTCGGAGCAATTGTGGGAGGTGTTCCCGCTCTTGTACAAAGCCTTTGATGGCTGGGCTTTTGACTACCTGATGCTTATGACGCCACCAATCAACAATTTGATAACGAAGGACCCGCAACACTTCCTTACTGGAACAGCCACTTTCCCCGAGGGAAATGCAAAATACATTGACTTGGTGTTTAGCATCGTCTCCAAAACAGTTAACGAAGATCGGTCTTCAGAAAGCGAACAACGGAAGGCTCTCTCCCTCTACTTGAGTGTCCTACATAACTGCACAGGCCAAGTCGACTCTTATCTACCAACCATCAACGACGTAGTTCTTGCCAAACTGGGACAGCAGGTTAATGCTGAAAATGCTGCCACGCGTCTCTCGATTTTCCAAGTTGTTGGATCCGCTCTCTATTACAATCCGCAATTGGAAGTAGCAGAGTTGGAGAAGCGAGGTTGTACTCACCAAGTCATGACGCAATGGATAAAGGACGTGGATAGCATGGAGAAATGGCTAACAAAAAAGATGACCGTGCTTGGGTTGCTCTCCGTCCTTCGACTGCCCGCTTCATCGCTCCCACAAAGTGTGGTTTCGTTGATCCCCAACATTATTTCTACTGCTGTCACGCTCACCGTAAAAATGAAGGAAGAACTGGAGGCCGGGCACAAGGATGACGATGACGGAGCGATCGAAGCTGAAGCCGATGACGACGACGATTGGGGTGGATATGATGAAGATGAAGACGTTACTAATGCAGACGACGAGGCCTACATGAATGCCCTGAACAAGGTAAGAGCTTTATCATTATTTTCAAGATACTGCGCTGCAGATACTGTTGTTACCATTCATTTTCAT
>JALLBI010000334.1:0-12457 GCA_036940125.1 Mediolabrus comicus
GAAGCCAGTCAGATGCGATGTATCCACGGAGGAAGTAGTTCCACCCAATTTGTGATTGAGTTGAAAGAGCTTGGGCGAGAGGTGTACTGTCCGTTGGGATCTGCACCGTCTCTCCCCTGCTGAACTGTTCGATCGCTGTGGCAATTGCTTTCCAGATGCAGCGCGCTACCTTTGTATCCTTGAGTCCTTTCTTCCGCAGTGCTGCTATGATGTCATCCATGCAGCTTCGAGTTGTTGGGTTGGGGCATTGAAAGAGGTGGGCTATTGTCTCCACTTCGGTGGGGCATCCTGGGCACACTCCGCATCCTGTGACAAACGCTCTTTTCTTCCCCAAAGGGAGCCAGTCGTGCATTAACTTGCAAGTAAACCGCTGTTGTGATTGAGTCGAGTGGCGTCGAACGCTTCCAATGGTAGGCCAATGTACACTATCATAAACCGAGTCTGACCAGCCTGTTCTCTTTAGTATGTAAGCTCGGAGTTTCGGTGTTGCTCTCGCATTATGGATATGTCTCGGTAGTTTGGATGTAATCCATTTGTTGCCTATTCGGAGCATAGCTCGTGAGCCGGGATACGGGGGTTGTAGGATTTGCGCTGGGTCGGGGAAGGAAGCGGTGGATGGGTCCAGCTTTGTTATGCTGCCTGCCACTTTGTCGCATTGCATGTTCATCAGGGCTTCATTTTTGTACGTTTTCGGTCTGCAGCCGGCTTGTGTTGGTGCCGGTTCTGTCGGCTGTTCTGAGTCCACGCTTTGATTCTCGTCGTTGGACGAGGAGTCATCATCCTTCGCTGGTTTGCGTTTCTTGGTATCCTGGTGGCCGTACACATGTTTGCTTATGGTAGAGAAACTCACTTCTTTGCGGAGTTTGTGGATCGCAAGAAGGAGATCTGCTTCCGGGGCTAGCATTGTCTTCTGCGTTTCTGGGAGGTCGTTGCTCTTCAATACCCCTGCCTTATTATCGCACCATTGGGTGACGGTCTGAGTTGGTTCCATGCCTAGGTAGTCCATGTGGTAGAGTGACCGGAAGATTCCCTCTAATTCAGCGCGATAGGATGTTAAGGAGCTGACGTCGGTCATTAGGAAAGCCGCCTGTATCCACTTGTCCTTGTCTTCCGCTATAATCCACGCTGCGGCAGCCGTCTGGTGAATGTAATTGATGGAGCCATCGCTGCACGTTTCTTTCGGGTTAAGGGTTGGCGCCGAAGAATGGGTGCAGTGTGTGATGTACCCTGGTGGACGGGCTTCAGGCTTGGGAGTTGGTTCAAGCCTGCACGGTTTGGTTGTCCACGCAGAATCATCAACGAGGACTGCTTGGGCTGGGTGGCTGTTGAGTGGGGGTGACTCCACGTCGGACTCGTACTTGAAGAAATTATGTTTCGATTTCTTGAACATCTGTATCACTGCGTGGCCGTCACTGTTCCGTCCCCTATAGTAGATAGCATCCTTCGACCGATAGCATGGCCACCGAATATGCCTTGGGACGTCATACCAGTCCCCCAGTGGGTCATCTAGCTCAAAATCTCCATCGCTGCCGGGTGGCATGTTCCAACAGAATGTTTGACGGAAGAATTTTCTGAATAGCTTGAACCATGATGATGGAGGCTTTGGCTGGTTTGGCCATTCCAACTCGGAGTCAGCTCTGAAGTCCCCTGTCAGTTTGTCGTACGAGACGACTTTTCCCGACAGGTCTGTGAGGTCGGCTACGGTGATGACTCTTATGTACATACGGACCGCGTTGAGCTTTTTAAGGATGTCGATTGACATGATGGATTTGACCTTGCCCGTAGCATTCCGGGGTGCCTTCAGGCCCATGCTGAATCGCTCCATCAATGATTCGTCGTCCACTCGTTGCTTCTTTGGTGTCCATGCATCCTCTATCCAAATTGAGCCATCGATTTCGCCTAGTCGATCTTGGAGGCATGAGATGAAGCCTCTGTCCACGTAGCGAATACCTATTTCCGTGTCTTCGAGGACCGGCTCGGTTAGTCCGGCCACCAGTTGGAGATTATCGAGAGTGACTCGGAGGTCGTTGGCTACCGTTTTACCCCATCGAAGATGCTTAATTACGTCGGGAACTTGCAATTCATCCTGCCTCGATCGGAAGTCGATGATATCCAGCCCTCCTTGATCCATAGGGCCATGCACGACCGCAGTTGGTGTGTTGCGGTTGAATCCTAGCTTTGGGAGGAAATGCTGGCGGACTACCGTATTGAGGTCTTCGCATTGTTTCTCGGAGAAGGATGTAAGATGTAGAGAATAGTCGACTTTTGGAACGAGACGTTCATAAAGGAGTTGTCGAGCTTCTGAAGGATTCAAGAAGGTGGATGAGCAAGCCATGGCTATATCTGTGGTTGTTTCGAGGACCTTTTTGTATTGATGACGCTGGTTACCGTCGGGGCATAGTAGGAACCCGAGGCCCTTATTAGGTTGGTCTGGGGGCAGGAATTGGATAATAGCTGGGGCCCCTTTATGATCAACTAGAAGGAGCGTTGTATCGGTGGCTTCTACAATTGACATTTGCCCATCTATTACTTTCCAGGCCAAGACTTGCCATGAACATTTATGGAGACTAACAGATTGTCCAGTGAACTCAACCAAGGTGTTCCACATTTGTGAGCTCTCACGTAGATTTTCGATGACTTCTTGTAGAGCCGCAACGAAGTCCAATTGGTGATCCGCGGAAACGTTACCATCATTGTCGTCGACGTATGAGACATTGTGTCTATGAATACATCCATCTCCTTGGCAGCTATTGAGTCTCAGCCCGGGGGCTATTTGGGCATGGGTATTGAGCATGGTGCTACTCTGAGCATTGTAGAGGGACGGGTTATCTCCTTTCCCTTGGATTTCGCCGCACAATACGGGTTCCCCTGGCTCGTTACCGTAGGTGCCATTCGAGATACCTATTCCTGTCTGCACGCGTCTGCGCATGGCATGCATGACTCGTGACCTCGCTTTTAGTAGGTTCTTGCTCATACCCATTCTCTGGCACAGGATAGTAGACAGCTCCGGTAGCATCCTGTCGTAGCACGCACTCTGGTCGAAGTAGGTGCATGCCACGGTGGAACGTTTTAATCGTGCGCATTCAAACCCAAGTAGTTTCAGCATTGCCGCGTCAATAGCTTGTCTGTTGTTGCGGCTGCCCCATTGTTCCTCCGATAGGGAGTTTGTTGACTCAGAATTCACGGCGAACTTCCGTGCGAAATGCTTTAGTGCCGTGTTGAAGTCCGGCGCAAGTAAACCGATGATGCGTAGCATATGTATTTTTCTATTGCCCTTCTTCTTTTCCAACATAACATCAACCATATCCGTCCACCTAGATGGAGCGAACCCGTAGAGGAAGGGTATGCTGAGCATTATGGCCATCCAATGCGCTAGCGAATCTTCAGCTGCCATGCACTTCCACAGGGTGTAATGGATGGGGCCTGCAGAGGAAGTCCGTTCATTGACTGCCTTAAACGCTGCTTGGAGTTCATCCGCTGAGATCGCTCCGTCGATAGAGAATTGCTCGAAATATTGCTGTGCATCCGGTTTCTTGAGATTGTTGATCCATTGGGCAAGTATTGGGTCAACCTCTATTGATTCGGTGTAGGTTCCATTCAGCACTGCTTCACTATCTGTGGAGATGCCCTCGTTCCGGAGGAAGGTTGAGATGGGGGGGTTTGTGGCCGGACCTTCTTCTATTGAGACTTGTTGCAGGTGTCGTTTGTTACGTTCCAGAAGAAGACGTTCGATTTCCTTCGGCTCGGTTATTGTCTGCCATATTGCTTGCTTTGGGAGGACATTTTTAAGAAGGATTGCGGCGTCATTTATTTCCACCTCCACTGGGACTGCTTCGCTCTCTTCAAGTACTTTCAGAGTATGGTGCCGGTAGAAGTGCGTGGGCCTTCCATCACTGTCCTTCTGATCACCCAGCCTTGAATGCGTTTCGAAAACTCCTCTGTCATAGTGATATAATTCTTCAGTCTTCGAAGAGTAGTACCAGTTGTGGATTGGGACCTCAATTCTGTCCAATTGAGAGTGGTCCCCTTTGGTGAGCCGCGTGAGCTTTCGATTGACCATCTTTGTTAAGACCGCTTGCTGCATACTTTCTAACTTTTTGTCAACGGGGACACCCTCCAATTCAGCTCGGATTTGTGCGAGGTTTTCAAGCCACTGAAGTCGTAATTCGTGGTGTGCTTTTTGACTCTCCCATAATTGCTTCCTGGCTTGCCTCACCTTGCGATACTGGTCTCGGACGAGGTTAGGGCCCTCCGTGGGGAGGTCGGGAATATCCTCCTCTAATAGTTCAGCGAGCTTGAGTAGGCCTGAGCTGGGGCCGGCGTTCCTACGAAGGCAGTCGAGGATTGCTTTTTGATAATTCAACCGTCGCCCCGCTTCTGTCAGTGCCGGTGATCGCATATAGCCAAAATCCTTTCTTGCAATCTTGTTGGCTACGCCAACTACGATATTCATGTATATCAGGTTGTCCAACTTGTTGTAAGAGGCCACGTTTTCATCTGTGAGACCTGAATGACGAAAGTCAGCCAATAATTTGCCCACTTGCTCCTCAATACGGTGGGACTTGAGTGCCTTGTGCAGTAATTCAAGGAATTCATGTACTTTCTCTGTCTTGAGGAGGGTAAACTGTCGGTTATTCATTGGAGTCGGACGGTGGATACTGCCACGAAACAAAGCATCCGATCTAAAGTCAACGTAGGCATACGAATGGTCAGCATCGACAACTCCTTCATGGGAACCTAGGTATCCTATCCTGGCCACCGCTTCACTCAGAGACTCATCCATCACTATATAATCAAGACGTTTGGTTCCTCGGACGTATGTTGGTGGAGAGGCTTTGAATTTGACGTAGTATGGATCGATGAGGTTGTTGGAGAGGAGGAACTTGCGGAACTTCTCATCTGTCGCCACCGAACCATTGGCATCCATCATGAGTATTGGTTTGAAATTCAACTGGCGTTGTTGGGCTATCAGCTCGGATAAATCCTTCAATAACTGCTCTCTCGGATTTGGATCTGTAATACCTTGTTCAAGTAGGGCTGTATACTGTTGCATGAAGGCCGTCTTAGGGCCAGCGTTGTTGCTCCGCTCTTGACACACTCGGTAAGCTGTAATGACTACGATTCCTTCGTCGCGTGATCCCGCGAGGCAGTGCCAGCTGTATCGGCCCAGCTTATCAGTGCCATTGGATGTTATCCGTCCAAACGCCGTGCCCCTGACAATCTGCATTACTCCACCAGGCTGATAATTGCTTTTCTCTCCACTAGTGGACAAATCAGGTGACGCTGAGAATGCCATATGAATATTATTATTATATTGCTCTTGTAAACTTAATTGGAACAGGTGTTTGTTTTGTTGGGTGCACGGGCAATTGCACTCCACAAACCCTTGTATATCTGCTCCACAGTCTTCCATAGCCAAGAAATCATCGGAGACTGCACCCTCTTTAGGGATTTTGATGCCGTTTATGTTTTGAAAACCCAGTCGGGTAATTCCGTCGTCGTTTGTTCTGTTCAGGAGAGTGTCACCACTCGGAGAGAGGTTGTCGTGTCTAATTGGCAGCTCGCTTTGGTACCTTTGTTTACTGTTCATTTGACCGCTTTATCGAGCTTCTAGTTCGATATGGCTGCGTAGACACTTCGCTTTTGTTGTTTCTCTTTCCTGAACTGTTGGAGTGGGGGTTATTCTCTGCTGGACGACGACGTGGAATTTTTCCCGATGTATCCCCGCTATTGCTAAAGTCTGAGTCATTCGGATCATCGAGGTCGGCTTCCTCGGATGATGTCGATGAATCTTGTGTGGGGATTGGATCCTCTGACCCTTTTCTTTCAATATCGTTACTACCGCTGCAACTGGCAGTGTCTCCTCCCGTGGGGGCGGATGCAGTGCCTTCGGCTGTGCTGATGCTTGCGAGGATGTCAGCTGTAGCCCGTTTTTCCGCTGTGCTATCATCACCGCTGTTATCACTGTCTTCCTCAGAATCAGATGGATCACACTCTATGCATGTTTCATTGTTGCTGGAGAACGACATACATTTCCTGTGGAAGATTCGCTTGCACACTCCACACGGGACTAGGCGGGATATGCTTATGGCACCGCACCTGTGACACTCCGGTTGGTCAGAGGATTCCACCAGTCGAGAGCTGTCCTCGGAATCCATCTCCAATATTGTTGAGCTTTCGTCATCTTGCCTTGTGTCAAATTGAGGCGAATCTTGTGCTGCCGCTGAAGACTCGGCAAGAGGAAGTGCTGTGTTGTTGGTCTCGAGGGGTTTGGGTAGTGCCCTCGTTGTCGCTCTCTCCGCTTGGATTGCTTCCCTGTCAAGGTTGTTAGGTTGAGGCAAGGAAGACGTACGTTCACTCACAGGAGCTTCACGGCCAATTTGTGCCTGGGACTTGGTTTCTGCATGGGACTTCGGGCTAGTACTCCTTTGGATTTTCACACCTCCGATAGCGCCTACCAAGCGCACCTTGGGCTTGGGGGAAGTGTTATCCGAGCTGGGGGTCGGGATGGTGGGCTCATCATCGGCCTGACGACGCTTCGGTTCCTTCGGGGAGTGGTACTTATTTAGGAAAGTAGTGATATCGTTGCGGTAGAGGAGGTGGTCGTCTTCCTCCTCCGACTGACTGCTAGATTGGTCCATTACACCTTCATGTTCCTCATCTCCTTGGTTCTGCGTCATAAGAGGCGATGAGGTTTGGGAGGGATAATGTTGGTGGAGGGGTTTCGGTGTAGCCAGTGCTCGCTCTTTTGCATTGTCCGCTTCTTGATCGAGATACGCATTCCAATAATGAAGTAGTTCTGTTCCCGCCCCATTGGGTGCTGTGGCGTTCGCTGGGGTGGCCGCGCTGGATTCGACGTGGTCTTCAGAAGCTTCGTTAGGTTGATTCTCGTCGCCATTAACCATTTCCATTCCTTCGCCCCCTGTAGGGGCAACTTCATCTTGGGCTGCTTTAGCTTCTTTGAGGCGGAAGATGACCCCATCATCAATTGGGAGCCCATTGGACTGAAAGTAGTGTACTGCCGTGTTGACGATACATGCCGCCACCTCCAGGGTTTCGAAGGAGGAATGAAGCATTTTACCGAAGCCATCATCATACTCTTTGATATTTTCCGCTCGCTGTTGTATCATGTCCCCAAGTTTGTGATACATTTGTTTCATATCGGTACGGTCCGCCTTATGCTGCTCAAGCTCCTTAAGGGTGCGAGAATGGATTTCCTTCGCAGTGCTGAGGGCTTGCATGATTTGAGAATGCATTGACTTCCGCTCATCGGCCGCTTCGGATTGGTTGACGACTGTTGTTGCGTAGGTGCTATTCACTTCCTGCCGGACCTCCTCCACTTTTCCAACTGCTGTTGATGTCGCTGACAAAACTGTGTCGAGATGGGTCGTCACCTGACAAATCTCATTCCGCAACTCGCTCATCGAAACTGTCAACTCTTTGATCTCAGCACTTTGCCGCAGGTTGTGTTGTTCCAGCCGCTGGAGGTACTGAAGGATCGTATCATTGGTAGTCGACTGAGAAGGGGGTGCCGAGGGGGGTACCTGAGGCACCGCCGGGTTTGCAATCACTGGTTGCAATGCACTTTGTGCTGGGTTCACGGTACTCGTAGGGGTTGGGGGAGACGGGGATGATGGAGCTGGAATTGTAGGTCGTTCTGGCTGAGACAGGTTTGGTGTCCCGCGGTCGGATGGAAATCTAGCTATAACGATTTCATTATGTGCTCTCAGGCTAAGCCGACTGGTGTCACATCTATCTCCGGCCAGTTCCCCTATGATGGAAATTGTCTCAACCGCTACATTGACTACTACTTCTCTTCGCTCCTTCTTATAATACACACGCCAAACTCCATCTTTGAACATTTGTACTCTCAGAAATGGTGAATGCACATTTTTGCCACCTACTTTGAAGGTCCTCGTAACGATCGTGGAAGCAATTGACGTTTCTTCTGCTCCCTCAGTTGTGTGTGTGTGGGGAAGTGGGGCATAGAAGTCAATTGAGGGGTCTACACCAATGATGTCGACATGGGAAGTTTCAGCGATGAAGTCGATTTGTGCTTCAACCGACTTAGAGTGCAGTTCCTTATTTCTTCCCCTTTTATACTCTTCAGTGGATGGGATGATGAAGCAACCACTCAGGTGGGGGAAGATGTGAATCGGTGCTTTATGAATGATTTCCACGCATTTCTTGAAGATATCGAGAAGCTTAGACGCCACAGCAGGTCGACAGCATATCCCAATCGCGCCTGCTTTCAAATGCCCGTGACTAATTTGACATGGCTCGACCGTGAAGGGCTTGGGGTCCCATCCTACCTGTTCTAAAGCTTTCAATATGTCTCCAAACATGCCTCGGGTGTCGCTCGTCTGGAAAGCATAGTTGATATGGGCTAAAAGAGTCACATTGCTGCCGTCTTTCAGCTCGCTGAAGCTTATCGAAGCGTCACTATCTGTGATGAACCGCATCCATTCGTGGCAGTCAGGTATATTGATGTTGTTAATGTGAAGTAAACGTTGAGCATTGGGGTATGAAAGGGATATTGTGACACTGATTGATGTCCACACCCCGTGCTCATTTCGTTTGACCTCGACAGCCGACCCTAGAATATCATCATACTTCTCAGGAAAGTCAGACATCCCCCTAATGACGTTGCATTTGTCACTATTAATTGTCACCGACATGATATGGTTCCCCAGGTGGAGAACATACATCAGTTGATACAGAGTATCACATAATACTTTGGATGGCTTTTGTTGGAGCTGTTTTGATGGGTACCGATTCTTCAGTGTCAGTTGATGCTTCGTCATGCGGCTTGAGATGTGAGATTGATACCCGTATTGCTGGGCTGTCCATGGGATTGTGCAAGCACTGGACAGATAAGTATTCCACTTCTCAGCATCCGTCAAAATTTGCCTGACTTGATACGGTTCGTCCACTAGTTTCATCAATAACCCATACTTAACATGATTCCATAATTTGCTGGGACCGACATCTTCTTGAATGATGCTGGGAAGCTGTTTGTTGATGAAAGTGAAGAGTTTCGTGAATTTGAAAATGGACGGTGACATTATCTTCTTCGGATTCTGACCCAGCCTCTCGCATGGGGAGGGGTTGCGAGGGGTGGGTGAGACTGCTTCGATGATGAGTTCGGCTTCACTGGCAGACCCGTTGGAGAACAGAGGAAGGAGAACCGACACCGCTGCGACTAGGACTTTGAGTTCACTGTCTTGTGTAGAGCGGAGGGTTATTGAGGCGCCATCCGGGGTTGTGCTCTCGATGCAAGTGCTAACTACTTGGCGGGATGATCCATCTTGGACAAATGTAGCCGACCGAATTGTATCCAGCATAGAATTACCACTTGGGTTGGAAAAATTGACCAACTCTCCCCATTGGAACCGGTCAGGGAGAAGGGTTGTGTTGCCTTCACAGGGTTCACCTCCACTATAGTTTTTCAAGATTAACGTGTAGAGGCCGTCATCTCCTCGCTGTAAATCCGTCGTCAAGAGACTAGTTAGGGCCTCCGACGTCACCGGCTGGCGAACTGCGGGGAGATGATCTTTAGTCCATGAAAAATCACGGCGTTCGACTTTGACTCCGTTGATTTTGAAATACTGCATTGCCTCTTCTTCCATTGTTAGGAAGGTACGTAGCTTCTGCTCATCATGTGAGTAGGACATCAAGAACTTGGTCATTTCCGAAGTACTGGTAGGGAAGAACCTGTTCAGGACTGGGGACACTGCTTGTACAAACTCTTCAACTGAGGTGCCCCGCTGATACGTCTTCAATAGCCACATATTATCATAAAAGTTGTTTGTAGCGGGGTTGGGGCCGGCTGTAACTTTGCGTGAAGCTGATTCTTTAAGAAATGAATCGTGTTCGCCAGGGTTGTTGATGATGGTCATCAATTTATTGTTGTCTGACGCTAGGAGGAGGTCGAAAATTTTATCATATGCCGCCTCAGGAGTATTGAACAAATCTTCATAGTCGATCCAATATTGCTCTAGGGAGATACTCACTAAAGCGTGGGCGACCATAATCATTGCCTCGTCTCGATTGTCCGCAGAAAACTTGCTGAACATCCTGTCAGTGATGACGGTGAAGATATCATCTCGTGCCTGGGTTGAGACCGCAACGATTGCTCTAATCATATCCATAGCACGGGGGTCACGGAGGCTGAGGCCCGATGTCACTCTTTCGATCGCTGTGCCTTCCACATTACGGGCAAGAAGTGCCTTGTCATCAGTGCTCATGCCTTCGTACTCCGTTGGTTGCAGACCTAGGGGGATGATTCCACTGACAGCCTTGTCGTCCCCGGTCGGTTTGGTTCCTTGGAAAGGTGTACTCGTTTCAGTGCTAAGGAGTGGTTTGGAGAGGGCAGCGGTAGCACCGTATGCACCAAGAATGAATTGATCTTTCTGTGGTGCCTCGGACCTAGAAGGTGTTACCTTTGCTGCAGTCATGCTTGGGTTGTTGAAGCCATGAGTCGGAATGTTGTTGGGCATTGGGTTATGTTCACCTTTACCCTCTCCATCGATGGTACCGCGACCTCCTCTTCCACTAACGTTTGAGGCGGGGCGGCCGCCTTTGCCAACTCGACTTTTTCCGCGTCCTCCACGGCCTCCTGAGCGACCACCACGGTGCCATCCTCCACGGCCACCTCCACGACCTTTAGGAGGACCGTTTGGGGTGGTGAAGCGATTCCCCCGGGCAGTCTCACCTGGTGGGTGATGATGGTTGTTGTTGCCGGGGGTGGCGATGTTGCCTTGCGAGCCGGTTGCGGCATTAATCATGTTGTTGGCGTTCATTTCGAATCGGGTTTTTTGGATTATTCAAATTGGGTGTCAACGGTTGTCAACAATTACTTATTATAGCCTGAACTGATTTGCTACTGCTGTGAGCTAGTGGCAAAGTCGGGTGTTCATGGAAGTGTTGGTCTTGTAGCTCCCTTGGGGGGGAGCCTACGGGGAGGAACTAGTACTGTTGTACGTAGCTCCACGTAGGAATTGGTACTGATTACTGAACTAACGGCTATTTTAAGGATGTGTTCACTTCATCAAATTTGAAAAAGTCGTAGCGTTATCTTTATATAAGCCGAAGGTTACTTGTGTTGATGATGTTGATCTGGCTAGAAACAGTCAAAAATCTCAATATCTAGAGACACAATAATGCTCTGACGACGACATGTGTTCAATCGAGTTCAATCAGCGATACACTTTGATCAGTGGAAGGGAGTAAGCGGGAGGTAATTTTAGGGTCTGCTTTACGCGGGCACCTTGTAGAACAACATTTTACATACCAGTACCATACATAACCCCTCGTAGAACAACTTTTACATACCAGTAACCACCTTGTAGAACAACATAGTAACCACCTGTGTAGAACAAGGTAGAACAACATTTTACATACCAGTAACCACCTTGTAGAACAACATTTTACATACCTGTATTCAGTCATCCTATCTATGTAAAGAATATTTCTTAAAAAGACAGTTCTTGAATAGGTAAATGGTCACAGCCACTGAGGTTTCCTTATTATCTAGCAAAGGAAATGCAGCGCGTTGTTGGCCATCACTCAACCAAATAATAAGGAGCAATGGAAGAAGCACCCAAGATTGAACGCCTAATTACCTCACGAGGAATCACCCTCTCTGATGCGGCAAGCATATTGTCATCGTACGTGGGGATAATTGATTCTGCTGCTGCGCCGCACAAAACATCACCTGCATTCGACCACAACGATAATGATGCTTCAACACCGGACACTAATCAAGCTAACAATCACAGCACAGAGTTAGGAATATTATCACCACGACAGCGTCAAGAGCAGAATGAAGAGAGAGAGACGGGAAGANGATTGTTAGTAGAGCCGACGGATGATGATGATAAGTTGCAAGAAGCAGTACAACAGGTTGACTACGAACAGAAAAAGAAGGATAAAAAGGCCAAAAAGGCAGCGAAGAAGGCCAAGAAGGAGGCAAAGAAGCGTAAGGTTAGTGTTGGCGGTGCGACGGATGAGAAGAAACGGATCAAGGTTGAAGAGGATTAAGACATTGAGCTGGTATAGCAATACTGTTTTACATTGCCTGCTCGCGCTAATTGATAGATTCTCCATGCACAGGAGAAAAATAGATAGCACACAAACAAGCGGTTGTTGGTTGGAGATAGCAAATAGCTAACAAATATCATTGATTGTATCTATTCATTTCTACATTCAATCTCTGAACCGGTAAATCAAGGTGACCGGGGCGGAAAATTCAAAATTATTATGGACTGTGAGCGACGCAGGTTGTCACTACTTCCAAGAATTCTCTACATACGTTTTTGGGCTTGTACACTGAAACTCGACATCAGAAGCATTTGAATCCTCCGCATAGCCGACAGCAACGACAACTCTCCATCAGCCTCCTCTTTGTCTCAGACTTTACCGTTCTTAATAACGTTGAAGTCTTTGATTCCATCAC
>JALLBI010000335.1:0-12713 GCA_036940125.1 Mediolabrus comicus
GGCACGTATGGTATGCATAGGTGTGGGTGTGAAAGGAGCGGAGTAGCAGTGACAGACAGACGAAAGAGGACATATCGGACCATTTGTCCGCTTTTTTGAGGACAGAAGTGGACAATAGTGACTTTTACCTATGTTGGTGGTTATCCAGTACCAAGGCTGAACGAGGAAGTCTCTAAATGTAATCTATCTATTTAAGTCTCTAATTGTTATCTACATTAGATTTACAAGATGAGAAGAAGTCATCGCATATTATATGTATCGATTCGGGCCAACAATTCTTCTGCTGCAGGGCGATCGGATGCAGCCAATTTATCGAGCGTACATGTTATTAGATCCTCCCCACTTGCCTCATCAATCTTAAGGTTGACATAAGTCTTTCCGACGAGGAGAATCATGTATAAGTAATCATACTCTTTGCTCAGTTCTTCACATTCAATCAAACACTGTCGTATATGATCCATTTCTCTCCCTTTAAGCCCAAGGATGTCATTCACCGTATCGTCATCATCATAGTCGTTACCCAATTGGTTCAGAGTTTTCTGGTGCCAGTACAAAAGATGTGCCTTTTGATGTAAGCCCATCAAATAGTTTTTACGTCGTTCGTGATTGTTTGCATCGTTTTGGAGGAGGGTTTGGTTCAGATAGATCAAGCCAGCTTGGCAATATTGCAGTTGCTTCGTAGCAACTTCTACGGAGAAGGGCATTGAGTCGAGGTTCTTAACTTCAGCTAGGCAAATTGCTGCCTGAATAGCCTCAACTCCACGGTCACAAAGCGTTTCGGCGCTCTGTCTCAACATTGATCTCTTCTCTGCTGCTTTGTTGATGTCATTGGATGAAAGAACTGAAAGCAAGTCGGAGCCAATTTCGGAACCATCGAAAGTGTCGTGATTTTGTAAAGCAAGCTCTTTCATGGCCAGCACTTCTTGTAAAGTACCGTGCTCTTTGAAGAAATACCCATATTGGGTTGTAGCAATACCACTTGACATTTCAGCCGCAGTAGAAAGGTCGTACAGCAGAAGGTAGTACGAAGAAACAGTGCCTTTCGACATGACTTTTGTACTTGATACAAACTCATCAATAACCTGCATTTGCTCTGTTAAAAAGTCAATGCATCTTTGCGCTGCAACAAGCTGTCCCCTAAACAGATATGTCGAGGCCATTGTCCCTACGCAAATAAGTGGCCAATCCATTCCGTAGGTATTCGAAAGCTGCAAGTTGTATTTGGGATCATAAATGTCCATTATTCCTTCACATTCCTCCAATGCTTTATCGATGTCACCATGTTTAAGATAAAGGTGACTTATTGTGCACTTCGTTCGTAAAACATGAATCATCTCGTTGGCTTCCTGCGTTACAGCGACGAACAAATTTGCTAGAAATGTTTCCTGAACCTGATTCGCACCAATAGGAGAATCCCGATAAAAAGTCAGTAAACCGCTGAAAGCCGGGAAGGAAACTGTTAAGTCATCCATATTGAAGTCAGCATTGAAGAGCATATCATCACTGTCTAATGTATCCGAATCGAAGTCATTGCTCTCATCTACGACAAGTACTTCACTATCCTTCCTTTCTTGAAGGTCGGTTTCCTCCAAGTAGGAAGCAACTCTTGATGTCAGATTTGTAAATGCATCATCGTCCAATACCAACAAAACCAGCAAAATGGCCTGAAGATAAAGCTCGGATCCAAACTTGTATCCCTCTTTTTCTATGGTTCCAACTGATTGGCCAAATTTAGTTAGCATACTCAGAGTTGTCTTAAATGCAATAATGTCCCCATCAAAAACATTTCGAAGGTGTTCCTTGGTGATTCCTTTCAAGGCCTCGCTCAGTTCTTTGTTCCCTATGATCTGAACCATTTGACTAGCAACCTTTTGTCTTTGCTCCGTAGCCTCGTCTATGTAAATATTCGAGACCGATGTGTCGTGTAACATCTTCTCAAGCATCAAATAAGCTGACAATAGACCGCCATGAGCTCTATCTCGCATGCCCAACCAAGCTAACTGAGTGCTGGATTCATAATACTGAAGTAACGCAGGCAAGTTAGCACCAGCTAAATCAAAATGCAAAGCTGTGATGTGATAAAGCTGCCAATTTGTTGTTGGGACAATCGTAATGTCGGTCGAGAGAGACCCCGACAATTCATCGCTATCAGAAGCACTACTCTCTCCTGTTTCTCTCCCGTGTGTAGACTGGTAGTACAGTGCTACTTCAAAATGCGTTCGCTGTTTTTGGTCGTTGAGCATGAGCCCATTGATCACAGACAGTTCGTGTATGCTCCTAAAGCGATACATGACAGAATCCATACTGGTCAAATCACTCATTTCAACATTGACTTCTGCCAGAAATTTCTGCTCAACCAGCGAATCAAGAGTTTGCTCGAAAAAGTTCCCTTGAAACATGTAATCATACTTATTCACAGAGTTGGAAACGCCAATATTCATCGGTACGTCGATGTCACCTCCAACGGACAACGGCACGCCTTCATTACCATCGTCACTTTTACCTTCGACAATTTCATCATCTTCATCTATCGTCGACATATCAATTCGTGAAAGCGCTAGCAGAACTGTTTCCAATAGATTTTGAGAGAAACTGTATTGGTCGAAGCCCGCAACAGAGGCGATTTTGAGTAACATTTGTTCCTCCGCGGTCATCTTGTCAAATCGGAATGAAATTATTTCCTCGGAGTTATTTGGCGTATCATCGAGGAAGTCTGACAAGCATGATGAAAGATCAAAGTCCAATTTCTTGCTCTCGAGTTCCCTGCGGAGTTGTGAGTAGAAGGTTTGGGCCAACTCAGCAGTAACATGGACCATCCCTTCACAATGTACAGAGATCTTATGTTGAAGCTTGAGATTGTCACTCAACTCTTGAACTTCCGAAGGAAAATCTCGTCGAAGGACCCAAGTAAAAAGATCAAATGTTGCCTGTCTATCTAGCGTATTCAAGCACTTGGCTTCAACTTGTCCAGTTGTAGTTGTCCCGATAAAGGGTTGCAGAAAGGCTGAGACAACACCTCCTTCGAACTCTTCATCCTCCTCAGAGAATGCTGAATCATCCACACCACCAACTATTAGCAAATTGGAGTCTGATGCAAAGATATGGCCCAAAAGTTTCTTCGAATAATCATCAAGGGAGTCGAACATAGGAATTGATATTATTCCCCGCTTCTCTTTCGTCGCGATAAAGTTTATCATTAACGCAGATAGTATCTCAACACACTTGTCAACTTTTTCTTTATCCTTCAACTTCTTCGCCTCCGGAGAACTCTTCAATAGTGGAAACCCTTTATAAAGAAAGTCGTTCACGACAGACATGAACGGCAGAAGACTGTCCGACACGAGTTTCGTCCCGAAAGGAAGCGCCGGAGCACGGAGTGCATCGTTTGCTATTAATGCGCCAAGAACGGACGAACGCTTGTACCTCATTTGCAGCCTTTGAATTCGTTCCCTGACTTCAAGTGAAGAAAGTAATATTCTTGTGATGATGGGGATGAAACAGTAAAAGGGATCGTCGTGAAAGCAGAGGTTAGCTTCCATTACCACCGACGACGAGCGAATGAGTGGCTGGTTCAAAATAGCGGAGATAAATGCTTGTTGGCCCTTCCCCTCAGTTCCCTTCACAAGGAGTATGCGTGGTTTGCTGGTACCACTGTCATCAACAGCAGGATATTCGTGAATGGTTTTAGCGACATGGAGCACTTCCTCATTTTGCATGAAAAAGTTGATGATCTCATCTCTTTCATCAACTCCATTATCCTTGCCTTCGATGGGCATGTAGAAAGGGACCGGCTTTTCATACCCTTTCAATTTGTGTGAGCCCCTAAGAGTGAATTCGTGCCGCCTTCCGGTACTTGTTTTCACTTCTTCGTCACAATTTATTTCGCCTGGTGCTCCTTTGGCCATTAACCGCGCAGACAAGTTGACAGGTGGCCCCAGTAATGAGTATTCATAGCGCTGAGGGGACCCAGTTTCACCGCAAAATATCTTCCCTAGAGTGATGCCGATGGAGCACTGTATGTCCATTATTCTTAAGAGCTTCTCTTGAGCGTCTATGGCAGCCTCTACTGCCGTGGAAGATGGATGCATAATAACTGAACCCCTAAGTCCAAAGCTTGCAATAAAGACAGTGCCCTTATCGTCATTGATAAATTGTCTAACCTGACCTGAACGAGAAACCACGCTCTCAGTGATGATGGAATAGATGTTCTGAAAGTTCTCCAATATGCCACCGTCTTCACTTGGATCGTGGGGAAGATTAGGCTCGAACATGATACTAATGAATATCACAACCACTCGGCGTAGCTCTGCAGTAAATTTTCCAAGCACGTCTCGAGTAGCCTCGTGACGATGGCACTCGAGAAGTCGCATTATGTCCGATTGAATAGAATCGGGCTTCAGGCTGACAAGGCTTGATGAAGACTCGCTGTGAATAGAGGAGCTGCCAGTATCACTGCGAAGTGAGCTATCGAGAGATCCAACCCGCGAATGATTCTTCACCAATTTTTCTACCAACAGTTGCGCTCTTTCTTTGATTGCTGTATTTTTACCTTTGTCGCGATAATATGATACCATTTCTGACACAGTTGGGTGATCAGGCCACGTCACTTTTTGGAAGCCTTCCTCGATGGCCATGAACACCAAGTTGGATGCTTCTGGCATTAAGACGCGTCTACTCTCTAATAATGTATGCACGGAGGGACTCACGACAGCTTCTCCTGGTCCTGCCAAGTGTTCAGCTTGTGCGACGTCTATATATTGATTTTGAACAAAAACGGGGTTAGACATTTGATATACATTTCTATTGAGGAGGAACAAAATGTACTCAATCTTCCGTCACCTACCTTTCATCGGTTTACCAATAAGGAAGAATTCCGCCCGATTTGATGAAACTACATCAATTCCAGCCATGATCCCTTCACTCACACCACAATAGACATTCAACACAGAAGACCTGTCTTCGTATTCCGCATCCTTATCTTGGAATTTGTAAAGTACTCCACCCCGGGCTCGATCATTATCATCATCACAAGAGGAATACCTTCGATTGTATGACTTCGAAATCTTGTAATTGTTGCATTCGCCAGTAATTGCGATGGCACAGGCGGTGCATTTCTCGATGTTTATGGCGTGGTCCTCAAGGGCAGCGCTAGACTTTTCTATTGTAGAACATGTCCAGATGGCATACAACGCGTCTCCTGCGAACTTTACTACCTCACCTCCAAACGAAATGATGAGGTTGATGATTTTTGTGAAGTACTGATTAATGAATGTTTTGAAGTCTTCCACCGGATAGTTCTGTGCAAGATTAGTGAAGCCGCTAATGTCAACGAATAGAAGAGCGCCTCGATGCCGCCGTATCGAGCCGTTGGACTGATATTTCAACACCGCCTCTCGCAGGGCACTCATTTGTTGCTGACGGGGAGCCAAATCACAGTCATTTTCTAGCGAGTCTATCATTTGCCTCACCAACATGTTTGGAACCAGCGCGTTTACGGAGCTGTCGATTTTTTCCTCCCCACCCCACTTTTTACTTCCATTCCGTGATAACATGGAAGCCCTACTGGACGCTGTCGAGACAAATGTAACCCTCCCTGATGTCTCAATACTTCCTGGTACAGATGATATGTCAGTTGTGTCGTCAATAATGTCGTCAATGGCACCCTTAACAACAACATCTTCATTGTCATCACCCTGCACGCCACTATCGTCACCACTACTTTCTTCATCCAATGAATTGGTTCCAAGTATTCTCCTCTGCAAGAAGGATGATCTGGGCATAGGCCGACGAGCGATGCCGTCCTCGTCTGCTTCCTCCTCACCCTCGTCCTCCTCGGCAACATTAAGTGGCATCGGAGGTGGCAAGTCAATCGCCTCCGCTGCACTAACCATGACACGTGTACATTCCCTCCCCCTTAGTATCCACAATTCTTTATTCCGTACGGCCAATGGGACAAAGTGTCCTCCTCCTCCTCCACCTCCCCCCGTTCCAAAGGCACCACATGCATCAAGACGTTTGGCAAGTGGGATGACATACCCATCGAAAAATCCGATTTGACTTTCATACCAATTTTGTGCTGGATGACGTTCTTGTTGCTCTTGTTCTTTGTCGTCGTTTCTATCATTATTTTCATCCTGTGATCGATTATACGCGGCCAATATCTCATGGTACAAACTTTGATTCCACTTCACAAAGGTATCAAAATGTTGCATTGTATGACTCACATCTGCAGCTTGCATAATTTGTTCGGCAATTGCTCGTGCTGCCTCGGGTGTTTGTAGACGATCATGAATTTTACTATCGTCCAGGGTTAAAGAAGAAGCAGCAGCAACATCAACACTCCTCTGCTTATCAATCTCACCACCATGAGCAAATATTTGTTTGGCCTTGGCAGACTTGGTATTCGAAGCCTCAACAGTATCCAACGATGATCGTCTACTTTCACGAAACCCTCGTTTGGAACTACTACCACCATCATTACTACTGTCACCTAAAACAAATATCCGTTCCCATTTAGACATACCCAATTCTCTCCGTTGAGAACTAGCAATATCTGTACAAAGTACCAAGTCTTGAACCATTTTCAAAAAGTTTTCTCCACCCACACCACTACTACCATCACCTCTATTAGTTTGATGAGCATTCAACAACACCCCACGTAACAAATCAAACTCATCACTTTCCAATAAACTTAATCCAATATCAATTGAATTCCATTCGGCATAACTACACATACATATGGGTGATCCATATCGTATAGACAATGGATCGGAATGTGTTTTGAGTGATGCATTTGGTAACCCCTTGTGATCCACATCGTGTAGTAGTGCAGCGAAGGTTAGACCGAAGTGTAACCATGGGTCGTAGATTGAATTTTTGGTTATTATTGGAGTTTGCTGTTGCTGTTGTTGTCGTTTTTGGATAGAAGGGTCATCATATAAACTCCCCCCGATTGTAACATTATTATCCTGACTACTGTTGTTGTGTTGTACGCCCTCCTCAACAACAACAACATCATTCTCCACCACAACATCACTCTCATCACAAGTGTTCACAGCAGCAGCAGAAGCAGCAGCATCCTTGAGCATATAACACAACTTGGTAGCCGAAAGCATAACATGACTAGCATGTTCCCAACTGTGAAAACCAACCTTGTGATATTGAGATGATATTTGTGTAACGTAGGATTGGAGTTGTGACTTTAGTTGTGGTGACAGTTCATATTGCTGCTGTTGTTGTTGCTGCTGCTTGTTGTTATTATTGTTGTTGTCATTATTATTTGTGGTGGTCCTAATAATGATATTGTCATTATTATTGCAGTCATCATTATTATCAATATCGTGTAGTAGTGCCAAGAGGAGTAAATCTTCCAACATGGCAGAATTCTGTTCAATGGCTACATTGTGAGGGTCATCATCACCAGCATCATCATCATAGGAGTGGTCGGAATTATTGTTACTGTCGACAACAAAAGATCTTCTACCAAGATTATCCCATTCTAAATCTTTGACATTGAGCTGTCGCTGAGTGCTTCTTTCCCCCTTTGGAGGCGACTTGGCGCTCTTCATTGTCACCTCGGCGTGATCGTCATTATTATTGTTCGGTGCCGATGCCATCGCCACGGTCATAATATCATTATTTATTGTAGCAAATCCTCGGCAACAGCAAGCACCTACTTACCGTCACCGTCGACCGTCGCCGGCTGCCGGCTGGTGGTTCGGGAGTCGTTTTTATCTATTGTGACTTTTGAGTGCCGGATTAGTTTACTACACATCAAGGCACTTCTTGACACGAGATCTCAACAGAATAATGGTTCACCACCCTCATTCCTCTCATAAAATCAAAGCAAAAACAACAAGAACAACTACAAACACAACAATTACTACTAATCAAATACAAACTAAATAGCAATGTCCTATCAATTTGAACTTGCCCTGCCAACAATATTTGCTGCCTTCGATGGTACCAACGACATCTCTGAAGAAGACTTTCAATCTCGCTTCGACAACCTATACCACAAGAACTACTACACATTTGAACCCATCAATAAGACAACCATGACACGTGATGACATGCTTGAGTTGTATTTATTATATATATTATGTAATATATGTATATTTACTTTTATATTTATTATCCTTGGTACATTTCTTTAGAAAGACTGGCTTAGATTGCATAGAGATACTTATCATGATTTTCATGGAGAATGGCACAAAAGATGCCCGTTCGCATATATAGTTACAACAATAAGATCCAAACAGGCCATCAAGTTGAAGGAGATTACCCAAGACGGGAGAGACAATGGTTGGTGCATCTTGTGCAAGTACTGGTTACAAGTGGAAAGAGATCAGCACCTTTCAAACGAATATGTAATGTATCATAAGAAGATGAAAATATAAGAAGCATATGTAATATATAATAAATACTAAGCAATCTCTGGATAGACTTCATTTTCATGACATTCTTTCTGCCGCTGAAAGACTTTCACACGTACAAAAATGTATGATGGGCGAAACAGGGTGTAAACAGAAAACGGAAACGTGTGTATTGATGAATCTGATATTAAATTAACTCATGTGAGAATCTATAGAACAGCTTTACTTAATAGAGAAGCAAACAAAGATCCCCAACTCATAATATCAATTTGATATCAAATTCATGCCAATATTATGGCTTTTAAAAGAAGAGACTTCCTACGGTGAAAGGAAAAAGTAGATAGTTTATTCCTCACCATCGGCCTGCTTCTGAAGGTAGTCAAGGAGAACGGAAAGAGCCCTGGTTTCCTCACCAAAATCGGTAATGACGGCACAGCTGGTCCTGACTGCCTTCTTGACCTCACCATCGGCATCCAACTTGGCCAAACCACACCAGGCACCCAAGTCCTTACCGCTATCGACCATGATAACGGAGACCTCACCCTCGGCACAAAGAGCACGGATGAGCTTCTTGTACTCCTCATTCTCACAGTCCTTGGCAAGGCAACAAAGACGGGCGGAACGACGGTCGAGGGCCTTGGCACACTCGTGAAGTCCCTTGCGTAGACCGTCGTGAACGAGGGCCTTCTTGAGAACCTCCTTCAAGGCGTCCAAGACGTTCATCTCGGCAACTTCTTCTTCGACCTCCTCGGCGGCGACTTCAATTTCTTCGTCAGACATGGTTAGGTAATTTTGGGGGGTGGTTAAGATGACTCTCACACTACGTGCTGTGGGCTATTGTGGTTGCTGCTACGCAGGATCCTAAAGTGAGTTCATCGAGATGGGGGAGGGTTAACTGCGATTTTCATGTACTAAATCCGACGTACCGTACCCGACGAAATCAGAAAAGGTTTTAGTGGACAGACGGACTAAGTTGTTTCTATGAAATGTAGGGTTGATAGAGGTTGAGCAAACCGGCGTGAGGTTAGTAAGGGGTAACCAGTTTAGGACTTTCCATTTTAAGAGGAGATGAGAACTCCTTTTTGATTATTTGACTATGATGCCGCAGCTTCAGCCTTCCGATGTTTGTCATAATAATCAGCAGCAATACCATTATCAATCAACAGAAGCAACCAATCAAGCAAGTATCATGTCATGCCCATTTCAACATCACCATACGGCATCATCCCCGTCCTCTCCTTCCCCATCGTCTCCAAGGAGTGCCACACTCAACAAACTGATTGTCTTCATGCAAAGTTCTGCCGATGCCGCCTTCCTCTTAGACAGGGAGGGTACTGTAATCTACCGCAATAAGGCAGCTCAGCTCATGTTCTTAACCAACGTCAACCAAATGAATTTCTGTTCATTGTTCAGTTCCACCAAAGGTGACTGTTGGGATGATTTGGCTGGGAAATTACAAGTCGGCGAACCAACAAGTCACGACGCACTTGTCATTGACAAGAAGGATGGTTCCACATTGGGATTTCGAGTCAACCTTATCAAGTTGTCACCAGAAATGATGGGGGATGAGGATACCGACATATTTGCATGTGCATATGTTACTCCGGCTCATGACCATGTGAATGACCATGAAAAGAAGACTGGCAGCGGCGGTGGCACTCGACTAGGAAAAGTAGACTCCATGGATAGAGGCATTCACAAAATCATGGAAGATATATCTGATCACTTCGATACGCATATGAGGGATGTCGTTGAGGCTTGTGGCGACCCTATGTTTGGTTTGTTCGAGGATGGCACCATCGGGATGGCAAATGGTGCTTGTTCAATGTTTGGCTACTCTTCCATGGAACTTGTCCGTATGAACATATCTTCCATCTGCCCCGTCATCCGTGACATCCAAAAGATTTCTCAATGCATGAATGGATCTGCAATGAAGCATCACAAGCAGGAAGTGTGGGCTATACACAAGACGGGACGTCGTTTCAAGGTAGAAATGTTCCTTACTCTTTCGAAGTCCTTTGCTGGCTCAGAAGAGCCGGTTTACTTCGCACACTTCAAAGACCTCTCTGCACATGAATCTGAAATCAAGCACAAGGATAATTTGTGTCAGGCAATGTGCAACGCATCGTTTGACCCTATGTTCAGTATTGACCAGGAAGGCAAGATCCTAGTGTGTAATGATGCAGCCTGTTCTATGTTTGGATATTCCAGAGAGGAGTTTATCAACAAGAATATCAGCATGATGTAAGTATAGTTTGTGTAGTGTATCATCAAGATCATTTCTTCATAAGCAAACTCACCACATGATATTATTTTTATCCATCAAAACTTCAGCTGTAATGAAAAAGATGCACGTGATCATGATAAGCATCTTCAACGTTACATTCGCACTGGAAAGAAACGTGTGATTGGAAGGAAAAGGCCCTTGGTAGCACGTAGAAAGGACGGGAGTGAGTTTCACGTTGAATTGGGAGTATCCGAAGTTATCCTTCCAGAGGGATCCAAGGTTTTCTGCGGATATATTCGTGACCGGACGCAAGAGCGATTAGATAAGCAAATGATCCGTAGAAAGGACGCTGTGATCAAGGATGAATTCTTCACCACTCCAACGAAGGAAGATGCTAGGGGCGCTATGAAAAGAGACCTAGCTCGTGCCACCCAGTGAGAATACATAACAAGATAGACACAAAGAAAATGCAGGGCTGAAGCAAGATAGGGATTGTGATAAAACTTTTAGGCAAATATTTCTGGTTTATTATCTTCCTCTTGATGAGCTGCTAAATGTAAACAGCTAATGTTTACCAGCGTCTACCACCATTCTCTTATTTATTATGCATTTTTGACGAGAGAAATCTCATGTCGACCTCTGTTTCTCATTTTTTCTTGCCCACAGAAGCTTCTTCGCTCGATCGAGCAGACTGAATCCCCACATCTGGCTCATTATGTATGCAAAAGCATTTNCATTCTCACCACGTTCTGTATAAATTGTTGCCAAGACCACCCTTCTTCTTCTGCCTCCTAACCCTCTCTTCCTCCACCCCCCTAACATACTTCATAACCCTCCACCTAAATATCGGATTCCCCCTAGTTTCCTCCAACATCTTATTAAACTCCTCACTTTCCAATCCATACCGCTTCACAATCTCTTCAGCCTTGGCCGGGAAACGCTCACATACCGCCCGAACCTCATCCTTTAACAATGGCTGAACATTCGGATCAGACAGATCAAAGTTTGGTGGGAATTGTGTCATACGTAATTGTGATTGGAGTTGATTTAATTGATCGGTACGTAAATCTTCAATTTCTTGGATGGAACGGGCAAACATTTGGACTTGATGTCGTTTATGATTTTTTAGTACGTCTTGATGATTTTCAGAAGTGTCGTTGTCGAGTAGGGGGACCTTGTCAAGTGATATTGCCGAGGCATGGATACGGTAGAGGTAGGCCTGTTCGGAAACACGTTCCTTGAGTGCAGGGTCGGAAAGTACCTCACGACCAATTTGATTGAATTGGGCTACAGTCATCCCGAGGGATTTCACAGCCTTGGTGGATTGGAGGAGGAATGATGATTCTGCTTGTTGTTTGGCAATTTCCAATACTTGCTTTGGTGATAATTTTGCTGCTGCCGTTGCGGTTGAGTTTGTGTCATCATTGGCAGCAGCAGCAGTGGTAATTTTCTGGCTATTGCTGCGTTCCCGACGAGGCGTCTGTTTGTAAACCTTCTCAGCCCTTGCAATATCCACATCACGAATCCTTCGTAATCCCTCAGTAAGGGCCAATGCGGCAGCATATCTGTCATATTTTTCTTCACTGGGGATACGAAAGATGGACGGCATGGTGTCTTGGTTAGGAGGACCTAATTTCACATTATTAGCATTGGGTGACACTACACGTTTTTTGACCATTTTTTTCATCTTTTTGACACCACCCTTCCTCACGGCTGATGATGAAGATGCAGTGCCCTTGACTGGTAGTCGCTTTGTGGACGTTGATGCGGCAGCGGCGGCACCTCCTCTGGTGGTCAAGTCATGACTTTGTAAGTTGTTGTTGTGTAACGACGACGTGGTAGTGGAACCTGCCGATTTATTATTTGTGGATCGCCACGGTAGCCGCCGAAAAATGGACGACGACTTGGCAGCACTAACTAACAAATTATTGCCGGTTATTGAGGAGACCACTGCCATGAGGCAGACGGTTAGAGCTGTGGCGGCTGCGTAGTGTCGGCAGAAGATTCTCATGGTGCATGTGTTCCTTTTTTTGATTTTTTTTGTTGGAGGTGCAACTCTGTTGTTCGTGGGTTATGTTCGTGGTCTCAACCTGGCTGTACTTCAAGAAAGA
>JALLBI010000336.1:0-12462 GCA_036940125.1 Mediolabrus comicus
ATCAAGATGAGAATTTTATCATCAGCGATGCATCGATAGCTCGTCCATTTCAATACAGCCGTGAAAACAACAACTGAAACTACACCTCATTTGATTCTTCTACCGTCGTCTAACTATCTACTACTTATCTGTTATCTCCATCATGAATAACGGGCACCTCTTCCTCCTCCTCCTCGTGTCGATTACAATGCTAGAAGCATTTGTTCTTCCACAGAATGCATCGAAGCATCGTGTCACCAAATTACAATTGAACCTCAAACAAACAGGTAAGTGAAGGCTGATTGTGCATTATTTGTGAACCAGCATCACATCTGGTAACACAGACATGCGTTCTAATCATCCTCTAATCTCACACGTTCACGTGCCATATGCCATATTCGATATCTCCAGTGCGTAAGCAAGTTTCATTCAGCAGGAAAGCAACTACCTCGAAAGATAGTTCTGCATCCAATCACAACGATGAAGAGATCTTTCATAGGAGGATTGTGCATTTTGAAAAAGATAATGGAGCAGAGGAGGACAATAGAAAGAAGAGCAATAAGAAGCCCTATGGAGGTTTTAATCACCGACAGTTTGCAAAGGCTGTAGACCCTTGAATCTTGAAGTAGAAACTCTGGACAATGAAGTCTGATCTAACTATGCTATCAACAAGAAATGTGTATTATTAGCTTTGAATTAAAATATGAAAGTAATTTTATGAGTTGACTACACCTCCGCTCAATAGCCTTAGGCGAATGCTCCATTAAAGACTTGTTGCTTGCCTCTCCCACTATGCCTTCGATCATCATTTGATTGCTGCAATTCAACATCAGCAAGTAAATCCGTGGCTGCTAACCATGCATCCATGGCATTACCATCTCCCATGACAGCGAGAATTGGAGAGAATATTCCGTGAAACTCCATTACATTCAGCCGCATCAGTGCGTCAACTCCATCTGAAATCAAGTCTCGTTCACCAACAAAGAGCAAAGAACGGAAAGCGACTGCCCTGAATGCTTTCCATGCCCGAGGTGGTATCTTCCATTTGTCCGCTGTATCGTGTAAGGACCCAATGGTCAAGCTCACTGTGGAACCTTTTATTATAACGCCAGTTTGATGCCCAGCTACTTCCACAGCAATTATTTTGGCCAGCCGTTCCTGAACACGTAACCGAACACCCAGAGATGGCCTCTTCATACCACGTACACTCTCAGAAGGATGATCACTTTCGTCTGACTTCGTATTCCTCTCAGATGCTGTACTCTGTTTTAATGATCGTAAGGCTTCTGCAAAACTCACGACACGTCTTCCTTGTGGATCTGGTGCAGCGTGCTTATTCCTTATCACAGTTTCCCTATATTTCATGGCCGGAGTATCTTCTGCTGACAATACACTTGACAATCCTCGATTGGGAGACGAATTTATATTGCCAGCTTGATCACCAAAGAATAATCCATTACTACCAGCGCCTTCTTCCTCCTCTTCAGTGAAGTTAATTGTACGGAAGCCAGTGTTTTCCTCATCAGGAGATTGCGGAGCTTTCGCTTTGTCTGAGGAAGCATTTTCCTCACTCTGGAATGCCGCTTCTTCTGCATGTTGCTGGGCTTCCTCCGATCGTTTGGCTGCAGCACGCTTCTTTTCATGCTTCCGCCGTATCCTACGTTCCCATTGAACCACGTAGCTCGCATGAAGCTGAATGTATGACTTGGCCACTTGCGCCAAGAAAAATGACAGGAAGAATAGGGACGATGGGATGAAGAACACTGTACAGAACCAAACTGCTGAGTTCTTCGTTGGGACGTAGTCACCATATCCGACAGTTGTGAGTGTTACAATACTCCAGTAAATGGATTCTAACGGAGACCATCCTTCAATGAGACCCACCACAAGAGCCCCAAAAAGAATCATTCCAGTAAAAGGCAATGCAACCGCTAAGATTCTCCCAGATTTTGTAGTTTGCAAGTAATCGCGCGTCTCTTTGAACCGATCAATGCAGTAGTCTAACGCTGCAGCGAAAAATGGTTGCTGACGAACGAGATCATCCAATTCTGTCATGAATTGTTCCTTTCGCCTTGTCATCTCTCTGCTCAACACATTATCATGCTCCTCTTCCGAATCAAATGAGTTGTCATTAGCTTGTCCCCCCTGTGAGTTCCTTTTTTGTTTCAATGGAGAAGATCTAATTCTCGTTGCCTCCAGGGTAATCAACTGATATGTATGTGCACCGAGGACAGTTACTCCAGAAATTCCCAATAAAATATACATGCATGTGAAAGCATGGAAAGCTCCTGTATTTGGGAGCGGCTGGGGACCTCCATAGCCAACCGTCGTGACGGTATAAACAGTGAACAATAGAGAATCAGCAATTGACCACCCAGCTTCTGACCGATAGAACATACACCCTAACCATAGATATGAGACCATAAGCAGCGCAGAAATCACAAATGATAAACGAGTAGCTGTATACCGCGCCTTCCAAGAAATTTCTTGGTCTTGAAGAGCTTTTTCATACTCAGAATCAAAAATCATACGAAGTCTATTTATTTCCTCCTCGGCAACGGCATCTGTGACATTAGCAGGATTTACTGTGTTGTCATCATCATCAGCAATCTGAAACATTTCTGATGGGGCAGCGTCTCCATCAAATGGGTTCCATTCCGTATTGGCAGCAGCAGGGTTGACAAAGGGACCAAAATCATCCGAAGAGTCAGGTGTTGCTGGCGGTGGCGGTGTTTGACTCTGTGGCTTCTTGCTGGATTTGGGAGGAGTGTGACTGTGTGACAATGATTTGTTGTTTGAATTTGTAATTTTTGAAGGAGACTCTGGGCTTGGTGGTAGTGCAGCTACTACGTCAGGCTTCACTTGTTGGTCCACAGCAGCAGCGGACTGATTCTGGGAATCATCATCATCATCATCTATCGCGACATCATCCATATCCACATTATGACTATCACCGGCGTCGGATGGCACATCCCTTTTCAAATCCTCCTCCTCATTTACATCCCCACTCTCGCTACCCTTCTCCACGGAAGTAAGCGATGTGTCCACTTTGTCATCTTCAACGGACGCCATGGTCGGTGCTGATTGTTATTTTTTTGATTATTTGCTTGGCATGGACAGTACGCTGGTACTGGTACCTAGTAGAGAGGTACGTATCGTGTTGAAGGTTATTGGTTATTGGAGGAGACGAGAAAACAACAGGAGTCCTCAGTCCTTAGAGGTTTCATTAACTTTATCACTCTACCTATTGCAATACCTTCGATAAGGTGCAAACACAAGAGAGTGAAGAATTTTAATTGTTCTATTGCTTATCTTCTTCCATCGGTTCAGAAGTATCCATTGGCTCGGCAGTTTCAGTTTCAGTTTCAGCAGACTCCTCCTTCTTGGTTTCGGCTTCCTCATCCTTCTTTGGCTCGTCAGCGGGTTCTTGCTTCTTCTCCTCAGCCTTTGGCTTGGGTTTCGGCTTGTGCATGATTGGGCTCACGGTGTTGCTAACTTCCTGGTTCTTCGCATATATCTGTGCAACTGTAACTACCGGATCGACATTGGCAGCAAGTCCTCCCTGCTTGTCCAACATATCATACATCCATGCCGTTGAATCGTCAACCACCTTTTGGCATTTGGCACGTTCTTCCTCAGTAATGTGAGCATAATTTTCATCACCAGAAGATGTGTTGAGCCACGAGGTGTACTTCTCAATTGTCTTCTGCAACATAGCCATGGCATTCGGACGAGTCTTAGCCTCATTCGAACGAGATTCAATGGGATCTCCACATTTCTTCAACTCGGCCAACTTACTGACGTACACAGACTTGGTAGCGTCAAATCCATCCTCATACAACCAGTTCTCAAAGTTTTCAAGCAGAGTTGAGAAGCTTGACTTTTCCTCTTCCGTGCAGAAGCTTGCCAATTGAGATTCAGAAATGATCTTGTCTCGCATGTCGTAAATGTAAGACTCGAGCTCATTTCGGGCATCAGCAGTTTCTCGGACAACACGATCAGCATTTGACATGTCAACCTCAACTTCAATCTCCCGTTGCAATTCAGCCTGAGTCCAGTCAAGCGGTCTATTGATAGAAAATTCAAGGTTGGTCTTTTTCAGCTTAGGCTTCTTCGCCTCCTTCTTCTCCTCTGCCTTAGCTTCAGCTCCCTCTTCAGCGGTCTTGGCCTCTGCCCCATCTTCAGCCGGAGGAGTTGCCTCCTCCTCAGGCTCAGGAATTTCCTCCACCATCTGAGCAGAACTTAACGTCAAAGAGCCATGAATGTCCTGCTTCACATTCACACGAATCTTGGCTTCAGCATCGGCTGGTGCATTGATCTGAAATGTTGCAATATTCTTATCCACTCCATCAGGGTACTGAAAGTTGTCAGCGGATTCATGATATGATGCGCTGACAGAAAATTTGCCACTCTTTTTCAATGTGACTCTCCTAACGATTGGGAAGTTGCAACCACGTTCAAACATAACAACAGAGTTGGTTGGTTGAGGATCAGCAGAATTGGCTTCCACTTCCATTCCATCATCTGCTCCATCCCATTCGATCTTAATAGGGAAGGGTTGGTACTCAATAACTTCATATGGCAACACCTTGAATCGAGGAGAGAGGATGGCACTCTGAAGTGCACATCCACGAGCCACGGCCTCATCAGCATTCATTGTTGTCGATAGTCCATTGTTCACTGCCTTGAGATCTAAGCCCAACACTCCTGCAATAGTCTCCTTAACACTTCCAACACGAGTGGCACCTCCAACAATCTCAACGCTAGTCAAATCTGATGCCTTCAATCCAGACTCTTCCAAAGCGCGATTAATAGGCGCTGCCAATCGATCTAATAAGGGTTGACACATCTCCTTGTACTCGTTTGCCTTCAATGAAATACCAAAGTCAAGATCATCCATAATACATTCCAAATTGATTCTAGCTTCCTTTACTCCCGCTGGACTCAATGTCTTTTTAGCCTTCTCGGCAGCAACAAATAATTTGAGCATAACCTTGGCATTATCCCTCGGACTTCCACTCAACTTTCCCTTGTACTTTTCCTCAAATTTAGTGGCGAGCCATTCCGCAATGGCTGCATCAAAGTCACGTCCACCAAGATCGATGTCATATTGAGCCGATTTAACCATCAACTTGCCCGGTTGGAAATCCACAATGGAGACAGAGTAGGTTGTTGCACCCATATCGATGAACATAACATGTGTGGGTTGGTCCTTGGTAAATTCCTTGCGAATATCCTTAAAGATCCCATACGCCAATGCCGTTGCGGTGCTTTCATTCATAAGTCTCTGCACTTTCACTCCATTCATTTCACACCCAGCAAGGAAGGCCCTACGCTGCGCATCGGTGTAATATCCAGGAACTGACACCACCCAATCATTAGGGAAGCACTCCGACGGAGAACAATTGGATTCCGAAGCCGCCTTGGCCGCGGCAACACTTCCCATATGCTTAACCATCATACCGGCCACGGCCTCGATGGGGATAATCTTTTGTTCACCAGCCAAATTGACCTGAACGGCAATACCGTCGGGTCCACCAGAAGTATGTTTTAGGGGCACACATTTGTATGCCACGCGGGCCATCTCGGCCTTGGCACGAGGATCATCGAATGCAAGACCAACGAGTCGTTTGATATCGGTAATTGTATTTTTATAGTTGGATAGGGCTGTAGAGGCAGCGCCTTCGCCCATGGATCGAGATTGGTCAAAGCCAACCATGGTTCTGTGTGTGGTTGTTGAGAGAGGAGAAGAGCAGCACAAAAAATTAAAAGATATATGTCATTAGTGCACTTGTTGCAAAGCAAATCAGATAGTAGCTAGCAAAGAAATCTCTTGACAGAGCCATACAGTATATACATCAACGTAGAGTATATACAACCACAACGAAGCTGGTTCCAACCACGAGCGGTGAAGGCAAGAAAAATGACAAAAAAATAGAATCTTGAACATTCCATGAACTACTTACGGGTTCAGACGCTGTGAGTTTCCATTAAGGATAACATCCACCCCTCCTCGTCCTGCAGCAGCAATGACGCTGTGCTTTGCGCCAAAGTCAACTCCTACAACCGACATGTTTAATATGCACTACTGTATTTTTCTGACTGTTAGTAGGCTGGTGTGGCTTGTGGTGGATTTCGATTTCGAGGGAAGAAAAAAGAGGGAGGGCGGTCTGTCTGCGTACGTCGTCTTCTAAAGAAATCTTTGTGGGCGAGTTCGTGGGCCTGACCTTTTGCAACTCAAAAATCAAAACAATCACACACGCACAAACGAAGTGGAAGCAAACTCTGTAAACAGTAAACAAGGTACTTCTCTCTAGAGGATAGTGGATGATAATAGTGTGAGCGCTAGAGCAAGAGCGGCCAAGCTGACTATATTTCTCTACTGACGTGGGTCGGCGGTCGTCTTGTTATTTTGAGGCGGAAAGAAAAAGAATAATACAAAAGTGTAGTAGTGTCAACACACAAAAATAATGGATCCCCAAGATTTAGCCGATTGTAGGGAAATCCACGCCGGCCTAATGGCCAAGGAACGCAACTCAATCAATTANTTTAAGTTTGAGTTTGGACTTTTTATTTGGAGGAGCGACTGCTGCATCGTCTCCACCAAATAAAAAGTCCAAACTCAAACTTAAACTCAACCTTACCAAGTCTGGAAGTATGAAGGGTGGGGGGAGCATGAGCGGTAGGAACACCCCCACTACTCCCATCGTTGAAACTGTCGGCGAGGCACCCATGAATGCAACACGTCGAGCTCAATGCTACAAAATCATGTCAAGTTTCAAACGACGACAACCGACGAATTGCAAGTACTTTTTGAAGCCAGTGAATGATCCTATGATTGTGAAAGATTATAAAGAAAAGATTACTAATCCTGTTGATTTGGGAATGATTACATCCAAGTAAGTTTTGTGTCAAAAATGACGCTTGCTAACTCTGTATTTGACCTGTTTTACTCAACCATTCTCTTACCATAATAAAACTTGTGGATGATGAAATTTAGGCTTGACAAAAATCAATATGAAACAGTTGCCGACTTTGTTCTAGATTTACGGCGTATCTGTTCTAATTGTCTTCAATACAACACCACCATTAATGATTCATTTCGACCAGTGGCAAATGAGTGCTTGACTACTATGGAACAACTATGCAAATTTTTCATCGGCAAGAATGAGTCTCCAAAAATTGTATATCCGAGACTGCTGTATTGTTGGGAGGAGTGTTTGAAGGTTATCGATGCATTGTTGAAAATAACAAACCCCGACGACGGCTACCAGACTGCACACTTCTTCTTGCAACCAGTTAGCTTTTTCTGTGGTGGACAGTGGCCGCATGGGTACCTCGATAAGGTCCAAAAGCCAATTGATTTCGGAACAATTGTACAAAACCTCATAACAGGTGTCTATGATTCTTCGGAGGATTTTGCAGCTGATTGTAGATTGGTGACAGAGAATTGCAGATCATTTTATGAAGGAACTGAAGATGGCCCCGTGTTCTTAGAAAAGGTCAACAGACTGCAACAAACGATGGATAAACAGCTCGCTCAACTATCATCGTATGAAAAATCAGACAAGGGTGCCAAAGCAAGGGAGAAAGCTAGGACAAAAATGATGACTATCAAAAAACCAGACAAGGAATTCCTTAGGGATATAATGCGTGATCTACGGGCAACAACATACACTGATAAATTGGCAAAGATAACCGAAAAGGCGACGCTCCACTTTGAGAAACCTGTCGACACGACCATGTTTACAGACTACTTAAAGTTTGTTGATACACCGATGGATTTGGAAACTATTGACGGCAAAATCGAACAAGATTCCTATTTGACACCGGAAGACTTTGAATATGACATACTCACTATATTTCGGAACTGTGAAAAATACAATACTCCCAAGAAGAATGTTCATATGGTTACACTTGGCAAACATACTGCTAAGGTTTTTCGGTAAGTGTTTTTTGATACTTCTCTTTGATTCACTTTGTGTTTCGGATCCTGTCAATCTAAAGTTGCCTACGATTGGCCACATCATCAAAGAAAAATGTTTGCCCAAAGATTAAGACCCGGTGAACGATCTGGTAGTGTGTCAAAAAACGCGCCTGTCCTACCAAACGCTACTGCTGGAAAGAAGATTGCAGCTGCAAAGAAGCGGCCTCTGTCTCCAACAAGCGCGGAAGAGAAACAACCTAGTACGAAACGAGTATCCATCAAAGGACCGTCGCGTAGCAGTATCATAGCAGCGTCAACTTCGCCAAGTGCAGGAAAGGCAGCACCGAAGCCCAAGACAGGTAAAAAAATCGCTCCCAAACAATCAAAAATTACTGTCACGGATCCCAACGCTCCCATTCCAATGCATGTGGCAATTGCATCTATTAAGGAATCCTATCCTGGAAGGCGTTCTGCTAAAGATCTCGAGGGATTTGAAGCAGAATGTTTGAAGTTCCTCAAAATGGTATTGAAACATCCATGGGTGTCTGCCGAGCGACCAAAGTGAGTCTCATTGCAGATTGTGTGGATACAAACTTCTTTAGCTCTCAAGTCGCGATCTTCCTCACCATATCTCTTTTACACATCTCTTCTATTTTTAGGTACATCTTTCATGTCCCTGTCCACATTATTTTCCCAGAGATTCGAGACAGCTATGCTGCCAAAATCAAAAACCCAATGGATCTCACAACTGCTGAAGCAAAGGTAAGTGTGTTTAGCCTTTCTATTGGAATGAGCGTTCGTGACGAATCATGTGTGTGCTAAACGGCATTTTCAACGTAATTTTTAGCTTTTGCAAGGCGCATACCAAAGGGCCGAGGATTTTATCTCGGACATTTCACTTGTATTTGCAAATGCCATTGAATTCAACAAGGATGGTCATGAAATAGGGGAGCCAATGTCATGTGCATATTATGAAGCTGCCACCCATTTGCTGAAGTACGTACGCTGGCTTTCTCTTGAAGTTTTAGAATCTTGCATCGTAGACTGCACTGATAGTCCCGTTGTGGAGCGAGGTTCTGCACCAGAGTGGAAACTTACAAAACGCAACGCAGAGATGGCACGGAAAGAAATGGAAGAGACAGTGTTCAACGAGTTAATTGACAAAACAGAGCCTGGAGATACGAGATTTTCATGGCAGGAGCAGGAGTGTGATAAGCTCTTGAAAGCATTGATGCATATGTCGGACCGAAAACATATGGGCTTCTTTATTCAAATGCTGTTCCCCGCTAATTACTCGATGTATATTTCTAAGCCAATTGCATGGGATTTGTGCAATCAAAAACTGCGTGACAGAAAATACAATTCAATAGGTGAGTAATGAGATTTATGCTCCAAACAATATTATCCTGTGAAGTCGCTTTGAAGCCCGTCTCACCAAGATAAGTGTTCTTATATTTACAGGTGAGACTGTTGCTGATCTGAGACTCATCTTCTCCAATGCCCTGAAATATAACGCAAAGTTGAAGGATACAGACAATGTATCAGCAGCAGCCTACGAATCAGCAATTCACATGTCGCAGAAGCTTGAAGCTGCTATCGACAAAATGTTACTATCGGTCGGTGACAGAATCGGGAGAGAAAGAATAGATTTGATTAATAGACATCGTCAGCAGGAAGCCGAGGAAAGAGCACGGGAAAATGAGATGAAGCTCCAATGGGAGAGAGAGCATCCGGGGTCAACGATGGAGGTAAAAACAAAATTACGAATCACCCACCGTAATAGCTACCGCAAGAGGCCTACTGACTTTGAATTCCCATTTTATGATGAGGAAGATGACGACGAAGAAACGCATGCAGACACAATACGTAATGCAAAGGCGCTATACGAACAGCAGTTGAAGGCACGGGCAGCTATGAGAGAAATGTCGTTGGCTGTCGGTATTAGTGTCTTTAAGAGACTGGAGGAGAGAGCCGCAGCAAAAATCTGGGCGTATCAAATGGCTGAGAAGGCGCACTTGGAACGCGTTCGTGCTGAAGAGGAGGAAGCTACGAAGACATCCAAATCTGAGGATGATAGTGGGAAGCCAAAGGGATCCCTTGTTTCTGCAGCATTGGAGTCGGTGGATAGAAAGCAGATAAAAATGGCATTTGAAAGAAAGCCGAGCAAACCGAAGAAGCGCAAGATGTTGACTTCATTGTGAAATAAGTTGCACGAAGTGTAAAAATAGGTTTGAGTTGTTTCTCTTTATTACGTCATTGGTCAATCTCCTACCCATCTTATTGACACATCAATCGACTACACACAAAAATTGTTTGTTGGTTCCGTTCAGTTATCTCCTCTTGATTATTTATTAACAAAGTCAACACCCTTCTGGATTTGCTTCTTCAATTCTGGCATCATCTTATCGAACCATCCCTTTTCATATGCAGAAAGCTCTCCAAGGGGTAAGATCTCCTCAACACCATCCTTACCAAATTTGCATGGCGAGGCAAAGTATGTTGCATCAGTCAAATCACTCTCAACGAAGGCACATTGTGTAACATCTTCACCACGCATTGCCTTGAGCACATTTTCCGTGAAAAGAAAGCCTGCATATGCCATTGAAAGAGTTGCCGATCCGGCACCGGCCTTGGCAGCCACCACTTCATCACCTCCAAACTGTGTTCGGACAGTAATTGCCTCCAACTCTTCATCGGTAAACTTGGCACCATCAACTCTTGAAAACAATGGCAAAATCGTAATACCAGCATGTCCACCAATCACAGTAACATCAACATCCTTTGGATGCCATCCCTGACTGTTGGCAACGAAGGTGTTGGCACGACAAACATCAAGGGTGGTAACACCTACGAGTTTCTTTGGGTTGTAAACTCCATGTTTTTTAAGTACCTCGGCAGCAATGGGTACAGTAGAGTTGACTGGGTTGCTAATAATGGCAATCATGGCATCGGGACAGAACTTGGCACACCCCTCCACAAGAGTTTGGACAATACTCGCATTGGTATTGAAGAGATCATCCCTCGTCATACCAGGTTTGCGTGGCACACCGGCTGGAATTACCACAACATCGGCACCCGATAATGTCTCTTCCAACC
Organism: Mediolabrus comicus; assembly: GCA_036940125.1. Classification (NCBI taxonomy): domain Eukaryota; phylum Bacillariophyta; class Thalassiosirophyceae; order Thalassiosirales; family Thalassiosiraceae; genus Mediolabrus; species Mediolabrus comicus. The sequence goes on from JALLBI010000336.1 coordinate 11,003, forward strand.
CCCCATTATGACGAGGTGGCCATGACACTGGGCTGGGTAATGATCCCGTAGTACTCGACTTGGTAGGGATATGACTTAAATCTGCCGCAACGCCAGGTGTACCTACAATATCATAACAGGATAATTCGTCTACTTCGGGTGACAGTTTGCAAAGAAGTGAAAGTGGCTGTCCGATCCCACCGGCTGCCCCGAGGACGGCTACCTTGGCATCTGAGGCGGCTGTGGAGTGGAAACCGCGTTGACGGAGAGCGTTCCCAATGGCTTTGGTGGCGAGGCGATTGATAAGCATGGTGAAGTGATAGTAATAGTGATGTTGGCGTTATTGGGTAAGTATGGTTTATGGTGGTAGATGTGGAGAAATCGATGATGCTGTGATCTTTTGAAAAAGATCTTTGATCTTTGGCGAGGGAGTGGAAGATGGAGATGAGAGGAGGTGTCCGTGTTGTCCGTCCGGTCCTCTTTTGTCCGTTAGGAGGCGAGGTTCCCTGTTTTATCAACTGAGCAAAACTGACACGTGGAACATGTGAGCGGAGGCGTTCCCATCGAAATCAGAAAGAGATGAGAAATAATGAACCATGCCTCACCATCAGCATCAGAGCATAACTTCCTTTCAATAACCAATTCAATCACCATGACACGCCCAGCAGCAGCGGTACTTGCGCTAACATCGCTCATCTCATCGTCGGCGGCCTTTGCGCCAGCCACTACTTCTACCACCTTTGCCGCACGCCGTTGCGCCTTCACAACTGCTTCATCACCGTCACGAGCAGCAGAAGAAGTAACAACTACCTTCCTCCGAATGAGTGACGAGGAAAATGCACAACAGCAAGCTACACTAGATGACAATAATAACGAAGCGGAGTTGTCTTCAGAAGAAGAGGAAGACGCACCAAAAGAAGATCCAGCGGTTACTGAACTTAAAGAAACCATCTCCAAATTTGAAGCGACCCTTAAATCCAAACGAAGTGATCTCAACAACCTCAAAGATATGGCGGACAAATACTCTCAATCGGGATATGCACGACAGGTGGCACAGGTAGAGAATAATAAACGTATGCGTGGTGCCAACATGGCCGATTCGAAAGATGCCGCGAGGGCTACTGTGCTTCAATCATTCTTACCAGTCCTGGATGAGATGGATGCTATTGCTGCCAAGTATGAGGGAAATGCATTCGCGGGAACATTACAAAGTGGACTTACTAGTGAGTTTCAAAACACTTTGAATGAAATGGGTGTGGCTGAATACATTGTGGCAAGTGGTGATGATGTTGTTATGGGTAGAGTAGTTGCCATTGAAGAGGAATATAGTGAAGAATTTGGGAAGGGTACTGTGATTACCCCATTGAAGAGTGGGCTAGAGATTCAGGGGAATATTGTCAGACCTGCCGAGTGTGTTGCTAGTTTGGGAAGCGTCCAAAGCACGTGGTGCAACCAGTTCCAAAGACAAGCTACGGATCAAG
>JALLBI010000337.1:0-12900 GCA_036940125.1 Mediolabrus comicus
GATGACGGAACAGGTTTTGCACGTGCTATTAATCATAGTATCCATCTCCCTCTATCGTCAAATCCATTGGAGGTCGCTCCTAAAATATCTCTTCCTCCGGTTGAGAATTTATTTGACTCCGTCGCTGACGATGATGATGATGATGATGATGATGTGATTATGGTAAGTAGTTTTATTAGTTATATTTATAAAATGATCCAGCATCCACTCACATTGGACCCCTCTCAAACATATAAGGAGTACTACCACAGGAACGCCGCCATCGAGAATCCAGATGTTGATGATGATGATGATGATGATGATGTTGTCAATGTTGATGATGATGACAATGATAGGAAGATGCCGGCACCTGCCTCAAATGCTGACATTGATGAGTGGTGTGAATCTATGAAGACTTCGTCTGGTGATTTACCCGACTCGTCTTTGAGTGAAAAAATACGTCGCCAGACAGCTCTCACCGACGATCAATTCGATAAGATCAAAGAGGCTACTTGTCAAGCAATTGAACTCACTATCAACTCAATCAACACCACCCTTGATGAAGAAAAGAAAATTCCTCGGGAAGGAATTCTTGAGTTACAATGCTATATCAGGAATGCCACAAGGGAGCAAGTCCTCATACTTTTACATCTTCTTTGCCCAGTGAAGAGACAATGTCCAATCCAGCGCATCAAGCGCTTGTTGTCATACTGCATTGGACATGACCGTCCTCCCAAAGATATGTTGCCCACTTGCCCAACTGCTAGGTTTGTTGAAAGATTGTTGTCTGCCCTCAACGATCCTTGGGGAGTGATTACATCTGAATGTAGGTGGTGGCCCGATCCATATGACAGAAACTGCTCAAGGAAGGAAGGACGAGATGCTGTCAAGCTATGGAATCTCGTTGGGACGTTCTATTATGTCATCGGTGGAAAATTATCCTTCGTTAATATTGGAGGAACCTCAACTCGTATCAAAGAAGAGATAGCTGATCACCTCATTGCCATCATCGACATTATTATCGCCAGTGGTCCTCATTGCTCGTTGTTCAGCTACTTCAACAGATGCTATGGTACTGTTGAAAACGCCCAGAGTCGTCTCACGCGTCATTTTTGGAAACTATGCGTTGGGTTGAATATTGAATGGTTCTTTGACGAAATGGTGAAGGATCCCATGTTCCCAATGATAACAGACCTCAATAATCCAGAGCAGGGTGTGCGAGACTGGCTCTCTGCACGTCGTAGGATTAAAGCCAAGATTGACGCTGAGAAATGGAATGAAAGGATCGCTCTTTTCCAACAGTACAAAAGCGAGAATGGAAACTGTGATGTGCCACAAAGCGATGAGAAGCTTGGTGTATGGGTGGCAACTCAGCGAAGAGAGTACCAGCTCTACCAAAAAGGACAACATTCACGGTTAACAGAAGAGCGAATCCAACAGTTGGATGATTTGGGTTTCATTTGGGTGGTTGGAAAGGGGAGAGGTGGAGCCAGAGCCAAGGCAGACGCTACAAAATGGGACAATCAGTTTAGGCTTCTCCAACAGTACAAAAGCGTCAATGGAAACTGTGAGGTGCTACGAAGTCACGAAGTTGGTGATGTGAATCTTGGCACTTGGGTGAGTAACCAGCGAAGTCAGTACCAGCTCTACCAAAAAGGACAACCTTCACAGTTGACACAAGAGCGGATCAAACGGTTGGATGATTTGGGTTTCATTTGGGTGGTTGGAAAGGGGAAAGGTAGAGCCAAGGCAGACGCTACAAAATGGGACAATCAGTTTTGGCTTCTCCAACAGTACAAAAGCGTCAATGGAAACTGTGAGGTGCCACGAAGTCACAAAGTTGGTGGTGTGACGCTTGGCACTTGGGTGAGTAACCAGCGACAACAGTACCAGCTCTTCCAAAAGGGACAACCTTCAAAGTTGACAGACGAGCGAATCCAACTGTTGAATAGTTTGGATTTCGCTTGGGTGCTTAGAAAGGGGGGGAAGAGAAAATAGAATAGGGAAAATCACATGACATGAATCATTTTGTTAGAATATAACGATAGTATAACTAATACTGCAGAGGCACTAGCACGTAATATGGCTGATAAATACCCTCAAATTCGCTATGCTGCATGTCTTTCTACATCATTCTTGGCCAAGAGGAATCGGAAGGAAATGGTATCCAACCGTATTCTCATGTATGCCATTGCTCGAGTTATTGAGGTGGACAGACATGGTCACCTCGAGAAAAAGACGGCAAAATGCCTGCATCAGATCGGATAGCAGCATGGGGGATACCCTTAATACCCGCGGCCATGGGACGTAAACTCTTTGCAAGCATCTCCCAATCTTCAACGGCCTCTTCGCCACCATATGTTCGTAAAATTTGTTCAAATTGTTCCGCCCCAATACTTAATTGATATCCCTCGGGAGTAAGATCCTGGACTTGTAAATGTTTGCATGAACAAATTGGCATAAACGACAGCTGACTTCTCCTCCACCAAACATGGATTAGTCCGTTTCACCCAACTTTCACCCTCCGGCAATGGATCTTGAGAATGATACATATAATTACTAATTGCCATTGAGAACGGGTCACGTATCAAATGTATTATCTTCACAGAACGTTTCGTGGGGTGTAACAATAACTCTTTGGCTAATACATCTATATCACAAAAGAAGTCAGGTGATGCCTGGACGTAGACAGTACTGGGATGGAGGTATAAATGTGGACATTTGGTATTGGCGTCATGTTCTCGACGTGGAAAACGATCGATGTAATTTCGGGTAATGGTTGGATCGTGTGTGATGATTATGTCACGTAGTGCCTGGGTTAGATCATGTCCGGATTTGTGGTAGTGGATGATTAAATAGGTGTACCCTTCTGCTGCTGCTGATGATGATGAAGCGTTATTATTACTATCAACGGGTTCAGATTGAAATTCTTGTGTAGTTGGCGTAGTTTCAGTGGAAAGTTTTCTTCTCTGCGACAGATGATGACGCTCATACTGATCTACATTGTCGGTATAGCAACGTATGCCAAGAAAGGCAAGAGTACAGGCCACTACTAGCAGATATAGACGGGCCGTTTTCCGTAGTGCCATGGTTGTTTTGGAAAAGAAAAGTCAATGACCGATAGGTAGAAACGATACTCCTGAAAGAGGAAAACACGAGACTGACTTTCCAGATGGCAAAATTCAAAAACGAATTTCATCGAAGGACGAGACGAGATGCATCAAGCAAGATCATAACGAATACTTTCATGCCGCGATTCGTAGAAGTAGGCGGCTGCCAATAAATATAATAGGTAGAAATGGTTTCGACTAAAGAGCAGCTGCAGAAGCGCCGCTGCAATAGTATTAACCGCCGCGGCGACAGCAGCCATCGAAAAAAGAATATGTGTACAAAAATAAATTATGTGATTCTTCTTGCTATATTATCATTAATTGCATCATTATCACCGTCGGTACATGCAATTGGTAAGAAGATTCGAAAGTTTGGAGTAGGGTCACACCATAATTATAATCACAATTATCAGCGTAGCGGGAGAGGTCATAAGAAGTTTCAACAAGAAGTGCAGAGTTTAAACGGCTACCATAATCAGAATGATGATAATACTGTGCTTCTTGACTCATTCTTGTTATATCGAGGGGGGGATAACACCGAAGAAAATACAGATAATGATAATGATAATAATGACAATGAAAATGATGTTGGGGAGGAGGATACTACCGTATCTACAGCTACTCCCTCCACCGCCGCCACTGCCGCCGCTGCCGATACGGAAGAAAATGATACAGCATCAGCAGAAGAAAAGAATGTCGAAAAGATGATACATGTTTCACTTCACAGTTCTGCCTCCACAACCACTAACAACAGTGGCGCTAACAATGGAGGATATGATGAATCATCATCACAAAAAATGAAACAAAAACATGGTGGTGGTAAGAAGTACAATGCTGTAGGTGATCCAAATGGGAATGACTCCTCTTCTGATTCCGAAAGTGACGAGGAGGATGAAGAGGAGGAAGAGGAATTACGTAAAGAAATGATGGAGGAATTACGTAAGGAAATGACGTCAGCAACAACTACTTCTAGTAGTCCAGAGGAAGAGGGGAACAGCTTTGAGGTCATGATGGAATTAGCATCAAGGAGGGAGGGTATGAAATTAAAAATTGAAGAGATGGAACGTGAATTGGAAGAACGGAAGAAGAAAAATAATAATGGGAGTGGTAATAGTGAAGAGGATTATGAGGATTTGGATGAGATGGAATATATGACTGATGCGGATGAGGAGGATGAAGACGAGGCAGAAGATGGTGCTGTTGTTTCAGATGACGAGGATGAAGAAGACGAGGAGGAGGATATTGCCTCATATGAATCGTCATCGTATCATATGGCTGGGACAGACGTTGTCAAGGAAGATGAAATTCTAAAACGACAGAGGAAATACAAACGTGGATCAATCTTCAAAAAGGATGGGACATCCATAAATCGTCGTCGATCTACTGCTGACACAACCACTACTTCTACTACGACGGATGCAACCTCCTCGTCGGTTTCAACTGTCAAAACGACCATTGATTCAGATACCATGGACAGACTTCTAATATCAGCATTCCAATCCATGATTTTCTTACCACCGCCGGTGCCCCGGTTGCCATCTCCTGATGGATCTATGTCACTTCGAAATGTTGATGTTTCATCACGACGTCGATTGGATCGAAGGACATTGTATCATGGATTATTGGCCGAGTTGGGAGGGTCGCATCATCATCATCATCATCAAAATGAGAAGGGATCATCATCATCCAAGAAAGAAAATGTGGTAGATTCCATGATTCGCAGAAAGTATTTGGATCCTGAAACTGCCCGTGCTTTGAAGGGTGCATTAAGTTTAGCATGTCAACCTAGATGGAGGGAAAGGTTGATGGTAGGTCCCACGCATACAAGCAGCAGTACAACTGCAAGTACAAAGAAGCATACTTCAACTGCTTCAGATTCCACATCATCATCATCTGCTTCTTCTACTGCCGAGAATAATGAAGAGGAAGATGACAATGATGAGTATGCCGATGAAGAAGTTCCTGGGTGGTGGTATCGAGGAGGAGTGTGTCTATTCCCCCCTATGGATGATGACCATTTATTGTTGCCAAACAGTAGTAGGGATATGGATAAGAAACGAGGAGGGTTTGCACCTCCCCCGCAACAGTTTGGCCCCATGGAGATGGATGGTGATAATAGTGGTCAAGGAGGCTTCTTTGGTCGTCCAGATCTCAATAATGACGACGAAATGGGTGGTGGCGTGCCAACTCCTGTGCGACCGTGGCGATGCACCATGGGAATGCAGGAGACGGTTGCAATGGCATTGGCACATTCATTATCATGTGGTTTGGCACTGATTGATGACGAGGCCTTGGCTTCAGTTCGCAAATCTGTAGAGGCCTCATTGGTGGATTTGTCTGCTGCCGATGACGACGGTGACAAGCCAGAACCAACAATTAGTCCGGATGAATTGCGCAACGCGGCGTTGTTGGGTCATTTGCTACGTCTTGCCAATGAAGGAAAGCTGAGCACATCTGTTGAGAGTGCTAAAGGCACTTTCGGCAGAATATCTGATCGAATGGAGAGGGATATGAATTTAGGTCTTGACGACCCAAATGATGATCTTGCTGTGGAAAGTTTGCGTCTGATGAAAGAAGATGAACGTACTTGGTATGAAAATGATGATATTGTGAAAGAAGAAGAAAAGGGTTCGTCCCCTCTCCCTTTGGTACTTTTTGTTAGATCAGATTCATCATCCGCCATTCTTAAGTCGAAGTCTGCAGTTGAGTGCTTGGCCCATGAGTGTGTAAACAAAGAAGGAATACACCTCCTCATGTTGGGTGGCAAAGGAATCGATGCATCTACGACAGTTTTACCTGATAGAAGTCAGGTTGGGGCAGCTAGTGGTAGGATGAAACGACTGCATTCAATGCCTAATCAACAGGGGAAGCCATTTTCATTCATGTCCAACTTCCCTCCCGGCTCACCTGAATTCAGTTCTCAAATGCAAAACAACCAAAAGGGTCAACCATTTCAATCTGGATCATTTAGTTCAAACAATATCAATGCATCTGGGGTGAATGACCCCGAAGGATCAAGGCGGTTCAATATCTTCTTGGCTAGGACGGTAGACCAGTTTGGAAAGCCTCAAATCATGGGCACTATTGCTCCTCCACAAGCAGGGAACCTATTTCCGACAATTCTATCCAACATGGCCACACAAAATCTACAAAAGATTAAAGAAAAGGGCATCGACGAAGACAATGAGCAGCAGGCAATGTTCATTAGACAAATGGAAGAGATTGTCAATCAGGCTCAGAAAATGGCTGAAGAAGGTGCACAGGGGGCCGATTCAACTAATGCAGCAGTTTTCAACGCTACTATCTCTTCCCCATTTGGAGCTGAAGTGTTCAACAACTTCAACGGTGAAGGGCTCAACGGTCCACTGGGATCTGGACAATTCAATCCTCCACCAGAAGCTGTAAGGAGAGCGATCCAAGATGCCATGTCAGGCGTTATCGACCGCCTAGCTCAGATGTCATCATCTCCAAAAGGAGGGATACCAATGAATATTGCCAAAGCTTTCTCGCAAGTTCTTTCCAACGAAAACCTACGCCGTGGAATTGCCGAGAATTTGTCACGCGCTGCCCCTGCGCTCATTGACCCTAGATGTCAAGGTGTGATGCTTTCTGTTTACGTCCCTCCTGGTCCAGACCATGCCAATGTTGGCATGATGCCTGGTGATCAATTCAAGAATCAGAAACGACCACAACAACAACCGCGATCATCTGAAAAGGGTAGTGATGTACCAAATTCACATCATGGAATGGGAGGTTGGCTAAATAAGATACTCTCATCCTCCTCTGACAAAGGAAAGAGTTCTTCAGAGGACGAGACGCCAGTAGCTGGTCCATCATCAGAATCCGAAAAGGCCGAGACAACGGAAGAAGGTCCTGCGGAAATCTCATCAGAACCACAAGACTCTACTCAATCTACAAAAGGAGTGTCAGGATCTAAAAAGTCAAATAGGAAGAGCAAACGGAAGGAAAGGATGGACCGTGCTCGTACATTGGCAGTAGCAGCGGCTGCTTTGGCTGGGTCGAAGAAGGAGCAAAAAGAGAGAGAACGCCGACAACATGTCAAACTAACACAAGAACAAAAAGCACAGAGGAATTTGACCCGTCTGCAAGCTCTTTGCCGCAATATCCCCATTCCTAACCCAATTGACCCTGTGCGTCTGAGGTCGTGGGATGCTTGTGCAGACAGGGAACAAGGCTCGGTTGTTTTCCGTAGGAACAGAGGCGTTCTCGTCTCAAATCTCAACCAAAGGAGTCTTGGTATTGATGACAATTCGGGTACAAAGGGCGCCGGAATAGTTTTGCGTCAAATGATGAGCGTGAGAGATCTAACTGAAGAAATGGACGATATTATCAAATGCGCTGTCGAAATTGAGGCTGGAAAGAGCCAACGGCACCACGAATCGCCGTGGGGTGTCGTGAAATCACCGACTGACAGCAAATCTAAGACTTCTATTGATAAAACATTGGTGAACTTCCTCATTGAGGCAGATGAGTTGAAGTCAGATGTAGGTGCTTCAACCACTCAATTTATTCACCCACATAGTCTGGAGTCAGCGCTCTCACTAATTTGCGGTGTAAGTCCTTCACCTGGGTCTCAAAGCTCGGCATCATCATCGTCGGGTGCACTAGCTTCTCATAGGACCAAGGAGGATTTGATGGCACTTGCTCAAGACAAGCATGAACGGGCCCTCATACCTAATTGCGTCACTCCTCAAGACATTGGAGTTACCTATGATATGATTGGTGGTTTAACTGAAGTGAAAGAATTACTTCGTCAGAGTATCACGTATCCTCTCAAGTTTCCGCATTTGTACAGCGAAGGAATTGCAAAAGAGGCAGTGAAAGGGGTGCTCCTGTTTGGTCCACCAGGTGAGTATAATAATTGCATTCATTCACATTATATCTTTGCTGTCAGCCTTCTCAAGCCATTTACGTATCCCCTTTCACATCACAGGAACTGGCAAGACAATGCTCGCGAAAGCAGTAGCCACTGAAGGAGGGGCTAGTTTCCTTAGTGTTGATGCATCATCAGTTGAAAACAAATGGCTTGGGGAATCAGAAAAGAATGCTAAGGCTGTATTCACATTAGCTCGAAGACTAGCGCCATGTGTGATCTTTATCGATGAAGTGGACTCTCTTTTGTCCAGCCGAGAAGGAAGCTCTGACGACTCGGCGCATGGAACATTAACTAGCGTTAAGACAACCATGATGAGTGAGTGGGATGGACTTAATTCGGGAACCAATGGGAAAGGCGAGGCAGGATCAGATCGTGTTGTAGTAATTGGCTCAACCAACCGACCATTTGATCTGGATGAAGCAGTTCTTCGACGATTTCCTCGAAGAATACTAGTTGATTTACCAGATCTGGAAACAAGAAAGGAAATTCTGGAAGTTACTCTAGCCGAGAACCGAATCAGTCCTGATGTGAACTTGACAATGATTGCAGAAAAACTCGAGGGTTATACAGGATCTGATCTGAAAGAGGTATGCAGAGAAGCAGTCGTTCAAATCAGTCACGAACAGGCAAGGATGCTGGACAGAGGAGAACTTCTCGATGATGACTCCGATGAGGAAGACGTCTTCGAGAGTTCCGGTGGTGGCTTTCAAATGTTGAGACCAGTTACCATGCGTGACTTTGAGAACGCGATGAGCAAGCTGAAACGAAGTGTATCCGAAACTGGAAAAGAGCTAGCAAAGGTTTGGGATTGGAATGATGAATACGGTGAAATAAAGAAAGCAAAGAAAAGAGATGTTCTTCCACAGATGATGAACATGTTCTTATAAAATAGCAGCTGGAAGAGAACCTTCTAAGAAAAATTGATTCTACTTATCTAAATACAAACCTATCTAATACTACTCTAAGAATCCTAAGCCGAAAAAGTACGATGGTCATCTACAAACGGTGTGGTGGAACCGGGGTTGTCGATAGTATGTCGAACGAATCCACTCAGTCTCTCCTCAATAGCAGGAGCATTCTCAGCAATTGCACCCAGATCGCTTTTCATACGTTGTCGACGAGCTCCATATCTCATAGTTCCCGCCTCCATTTGATAGTGCACTACTGGTGCAGCTCCAGCTATGGATGCTTCTTGTGCAACAACGTCCTCTTGCCACATATCCATTCCAGCAGCTGTGGCAGGCGAAGACACCATTTTGGTCCGCCGTGGCCGCCGTCTCAATCCTTCTCTAGCGTTAATATTGCCTTCAGCTTCATGGAGTTCCGTCGGCTCAGGAATCGTTTCCTCTATTTCTTCAGCCTTCTTCTTTACTTCTTTTTCGTGCTGAAGGAATGAAAGAGGGCCGCTAAGCATTTTCTGTCGGACCTTCTTAAATATTGGCTTCTCGTCAACCAACGTGTCAAACATCTCTTTGTTCTTCAAGGCTTCAGCTGCCTCTCGTGCGAGATTGTCACCCTTTTTCTTTTCTATGGCATCGACGAGAGGCACCCATTGAACCACATTGATCTTTGCATCCACCAAATCAGGACAAGAAAGTAAATGCTTTTGGATTTCATCACACCTTTTCAATACAACAACATCAACAATTGGAGTTTCGGAAGTAATGACTTCGAGGGACAAGTCAAAATCAACATGATCACCCTCCTCATTTTTGGTCTCTTCTCCTAATTCTACATCCTTTTCCGGTGCCGACATGGCGTTATGAACAGCTTTCTTTGCATCAACTGTCGTTTTAGAATCAACAGCATACAGTTCAGTTGCTACAATAGCATTTAATCCACGAGGAGACCAGCTCCTTTGATCAATCACAAATAAGCCCATAGAGTTAACGAATCGTTTGATCGAGTCTTGCATACCTGCTACGTTCTTGCTTCGTATTTGAATGTTGACATATAATGGACCTTTTCCTCCGACGATAGACTTATCAAGCTGTTCCTGCTCAAGGTATTTTTCTGCTGAACGATTGTAGTGCCGGAGTATCAGTGTCAAAATGATAGGAGACGTTATACATGCAAGCAACACTGCCCAAATGATGGCAGAATACAACTCTGGATCGAGCAATCCATTCCCAATCCCAAATGCTGCAATGATGAATGAGAATTCACCTCTACAAGTCATGGCTACTGAGGTTATCAACACATCACGAGTGAATGGGTTGAAGGGATAATTCTTTGGCAGCTTCTCATTATACTTGGGAGCATATAGACCAACAGGTAGTTTTCCAAGTACGGCCACATAGAATGCAAAACCCCAAGCTATGACACGTCTGTTGCCGAACATTCTGATTGGTACTATATATAAGCATACAAGCCAGTGTTGTTAGATCTTTGCACAACATATACAGTATGTTTGGACGCATTACTCTTTTTCCACTCACCTTGAAAGCCAATTGAGGCCGAAAAGAAGATTCGCAGTAGCCATTCCATGATTGGACCGGCTTCACTTACAAACGTATGATGCACTCCTTCTACCTGCGAGAAGGACAAACCAGAGAGGAATGCACCAGTTAGGTAGGATGCTTTGGTGTAGTACATCATTGGAAGATATGCAAGTACCAGTAACCAAAGCAGTCCAAATGCCACATATGGTCGTGTTGTTTCCTTGAACCGAGGGAGTATGATCTTGTCAACGAGATATGGGATTAAAGTGAGTGCAGCCACACCGAGTACAATCAACCAACCGATAGCTGAAATGATTGGTATGAAGTAGCTAACCAGAGGAGGGTTGTCAAGTACTAGCACCTCAAGCATACTCAGAATGATCAACCCAATCATATCATCGATAACGGCACTTGCCACTATCAATTGTCCAACGGGTGTATTTAATGCCTTACCACCAGACAGTGCATTGGCTGCTACACCCAAGCTTGTTGGGGAGAAGCATGCACCAGATGCAATGGCAGATTTGATCGACTGATTCCCCTGTGCCAATGTAATACCCAATCCAATCCCAAAAGGGATAATACTCCCGGTAATGGCAATCAATAATGGTCGAATACCAGCCTCTTTCACTAATGCAACATCTAACTCTACACCAGCTTCGACCAAGAGTAATATCAATCCAAGATCTCCAAGTAACACCATTGCCTGAGGAAATGGCACATAGTCTGCAAGTGGTGGTCCGAGTAAGAAACCAGCAATGATTTGTCCAACTAGTGGTGGTATACCACAATAATAGGCAATTTCTCCCATGGTAAAGGACACACCTAAGAAAATAAGTGTGTCATAGGTGTCTTCATAACTAACTTCTATACTGAGCTCATGGGCAAGATCATCTTCCTGGTTGGATGTTGCATGTAGATCTGCGGTCTGTGCTGAATGCGTCGCTGCAGCTTCTCCATTAGTAGCAGTTGCTGATGATAGCATTCTAGAATAAGAATTTTCAGTCTGATACAAATGTTTGTAGGCATGATAGAATATACTTTTGTATTTCCTATCAGTACTTGTTCTTCGAGAAAGGAGAGGTTTGATAGTCGATGATGGCGGTGATACTATTTCATCTGATTGTGACTGTGTATTCTTTGTAAAGTTCAACGATTTTGCTCTGGTCCGATGCGCCTGCCATCCAATAGAACAGAGGAAGCATGATAGGATGATAAAGCGTATGAACCGGGATTTGAATGTTCTTGATGTAGTAGTTGTCGGCATTCTCGTCGTCAATGATCTTTCTCCAGTAATGCTGCTGCTTTGGGCTAAGAAAGCCATCATGAACGTATAGAGGGGAGTATTTCTAAGTTGTAGCGGCGGTAATATTCAGTTGATTGGGTGCGGTAGGAGTGCCGTTATTGAGTTCGGGTTCATCATCGTCGGCGTCGTGGTGTGTGAATGAGTGTGGTGATGGGGAGAAAAGCGATAATCTAGCGATAGTCTATGAACACTTTTGGAAGACTTTTGGAGATGAGGAGATGACGGTACCATGAAACAGAGGAGGAAAGGGTAGCCGAAAGGCAGGAGTACCTAGTTCTAGTTGTCGTAGAATGTGGAGAGTCTACATGTGCTGTCCTTTTGTATTTTCAGTGTGCTTCTTTTGACCTAGCACCATTAGTTCAATGGTGATGTAACCCAAGCGCAATGCATCAGGCTTATTTACTAGGGAGTGGGAAATGTAGATCAACAGGTGGAGTGTTTGGTATAAGTAATGGCTGTGAAGAGTGCGATATTTGAGTTGGTCTGCACTCCTTATCATCAATCCTTGATGCAATGCCCTTGTAACCAAATACATAGTAAAGAGGTTGTACATCTTTCACCAACTCAACGCCACCAATTGCCCATGAGTTTCATCCTTTCTTATTGTTATAATTTGTATGCTACAATTTTTCTTTTCTCATTATTTCTTCTTCTTATCACCCTCTTTACTACCACCATCATCATTATCAGCAGCAGCATCAACAACATCATCATCTTGAGCCTCACGAACTCTAACCCCCATACTCCTTGCCGTTCCTACTACACTCCGTGCAATCCCCTCTAACGGCAAATGCCATCTCATCTCATCCTTCTGTTTCATTTTGGCAATCTCATACACTGCCTCGGGTGTAATGTATCCACTCGCACGCTCTGGACTAGGCTGTGCCGGACCCTTCTCCATCCCGGCAGCCTTTAATATAAGATAACTCGTCGGTGGACTCCGTACATCGAATTTAAATGTCCTATCTGAAAAGGCACTAAGTTTCACACCCACCGGTGTGCCCTTTTCATATAGATTTTCGGATGCCTCATTAAATTGTTTACAAAATTCGGCCATGTTGATGCCTAGTGGTCCAAGGGCTTGACCGATGGCTGGGCCGGGTCGGGCGGCTCCTGATGGGACGCGGAGTTTAACGTGTCGTAGGAAGGACATTTAAATTCGATGTA
>JALLBI010000338.1:6880-19333 GCA_036940125.1 Mediolabrus comicus
GGGGGGGGGGGGGGGGGCTTAGAGTAGTTAGTGACTATCTACCTACAAGAGAGTCCTTTTGCAAGCGGCACGGTGGAGGCTCGGAGTTGGCGGAATTTTCTGGAATTGGGAACGGAGGAATTAGTACTCATTTTTGCTACACACGACCCCTTGTAGATACAAAGTACTCATCTACGTACCAGTATGGTAAGTGTGCAGAGAGAATAACTCAAACTCAACCCTCACTGTCCGATAACGGACAGACCACCTTTCCACCTGACTCTCTTGTGGTAGATAGTCACTAACTACTCTAAGCCCCCGCCCCCCTCTCGCCTCTCGTGCCTAACTTTTTCGGCCAACAACAACTACTTCATCGGCGACCATGATCTCTCGCAGGAGAGAGAAGTCAAAAGAGAGGAGCCCAATCGAAAGCCCAAACCTCTTGAGCTACCATACCAAAGCAGAATCACTGCTGCAGAAGTCTCTTTTGATAAGTCGGCCGTCGCGTCCAAAGCAAGAGCAAGAAGCAAGAGAATAAAGTGCCACAGACAAAGGTACTTTTTCAAGGAGGGCTACGCCGGTTGCTATAATCAGGATGGGCAATTCTCAATCTCAATCATCCAACGATGAAGAAGTAGTTGACATCGCTACTGAAGTTCTCGACGGCAGCGACAGTTTTGACTGGGCAGATGATGATAAGTCACCCACTGATGCAGTGAATAATTTGACATTGTGTGGATCTTGCGGAATCCCCGCAGTTACTTATGCGAATTGGACGAGGTGTGATTGTGTTGAAGGCTGGTGCTGCAAGGCCAGATATTGTAGCGATGAATGTAAGAATCGGCATAGCGATGTACACAAGAAAGAATTACGTGATAAGAGATTATTTTCACAGCCCGAGAGGAATCAAATGGGTGAATGTCCGATTTGTTGTCTGCCGTTATCGCATAGTTTGGATAGGTCTGTCATGATGGGATGTTGCAGCAAACTAATCTGTGACGGATGTTCGTATGCCAATAAGAAGCGTGAGAATGAACTGAGGTTGAAGCCAAGATGCTTATTCTGTCGGGAGCCCATTCCAAACTCGGATGAGGAAATACTCAAGAATGCAGTGGAAAGAGCAAAGATGAACGATCCAGTTGCCATGTTTGCAATGGGTAAGATACGTCACCATGAAGGGGATTATGAAACTGCATTTGATTATTTGACAAAGGCTGCAGGATTGGGTGTAGGGGGCGCACACCACGCCTTGTCTGGTATGTATTTTAAAGGTCAAGGTGTTGAAAAGGATATGACAATGAGCATCTATCATGCGGAAGAGGCTGCCATGTTAGGCGACCCAACGTCTAGATACAGTCTTGGGTTTTATGATGTTAGAACTTTCAAGTATGACAGAGCAAAGAAACATTTCATCATCGCTGCCAAGCTTGGGTACCATGATTCATTGAAAGAACTCAAGAAACTTTATGCAGATGGACATGCAACAAAAGAAGATTATGCCTCTGCCCTTCGTGCATACCAGGCTGCTGTGGATGCAACGAAAAGCCCCGAGAGGGAACTAGCAAATTCACTTAGCAAAGCTCAAGAAGCAGCTCAAACAGCAGCTGGAAGAGCTAAGTGGTTTTCCTCGTGGTAATCAACATGTCGTCAACTTTTCCAAGCTCGCACAATCAGTGTAAATTGTATGCATCGTCAACATCTTCGTGTAGCAACGCAAGCTTTTGTGCAGAAATAAAGTAAAATTTACTACCTTATTAGTCGACTCGGTGCCATACTGACGCTCTTGAGGAGTTGCTATCTACTTTTACTATGTATTTATTGTATCATGCATTATCAATTATCATCACAAGGACAAAGATTAGATTGGATGAGGTACAAGTATAACGAGTACACCACAGGACAGCTCTCTTATCATCTCGACTCCTAATACTTACTCATGATTTCACGCCAGAAGAAGTATCCCCATTTAGTCTTGACACACAGGGCAAGGTTTGCAGTTAGGTTGGTCGTCAACAGAAATTGTATCACAAGTGTAGCCTTTGCCGGAAGAAGGAGAGAACTGTGTATAGGGGGCGATGGTGGTAAAAATGTCGACGTTAAATGCTAGGTAGTAGTCCCAAGCATTGTAACAAGCATTGACCTCACCACCTTTCTTGAGCGCAAAAGAGCCGGGATAGAACGAGATGCCATTTCCACCGTTTTTGAAAACATTGACCACTCCTTTTGAGACAACAACATTCGAAGCTTCACCTCCTGTAATCTGAATTCCGTAAAATCCATTGTAACTTGCTTCCACGTTGTTCATGAAAACTTCCGACCTCAGGTATCTCACTAAGCTTAAACCAGACACTAGGTTGAATTTGAATTCGACCTCTTCCATTTTCACCTTTGCATTAATATTACCCGAAGAATACCAGTCAGTTGCACCATCTTCGTTGTGATGAAATTGACTGAAAGGAAATTATTGTAAATGTAAGGAATAAGGACTAAGAAACGGGAACAGCTGGGCCATCACAACACACAACACATGCACCACTACACTCACCTCTTTTTGATGGAGAAATTAACACCATCTTCAACCTCTACACTCAGTCCAACATTATTGTAAGAAACATCAACGCCTTCGATGCTGACTTCCTCAGCACCTCCTCCTCCAGGACCAGAACTGATGCCATTTGTCTGAGAACTGTCATTTGTCTGAATAACAATACCTCGTTTCCAACCAGATACTTTGCAATCCTTTGCTGAAGCACCAGGGAGCAAAGATATCCCAGTTTTCCCCCACCCAAGCCCACACTGAGTGACAGCAAGATCATCACCCCCACAGTCTACCGCATTGGCACCTTTATCATTTAACTGGGTAACGGTGTTTAACTGGGTAACGGTGTAACCATCACATTTAAGTGTTCCACCAGCTTCTACTTTCACTGCTATCCCATGATCACCCCCAGTGCCACTTGATCGTTCGGCCTTAGTACACACAACATCACCTGTTAATGTAACTGTCTTTCCCGCAGGAACAACAAGAGGGCAAGTTGGCACTCCACAGAAGTCATCCGCACTACCACCAGAAGGCTTCTTCAACTGTGCCAGAGTAGTATTCTGGTATACCGGCCGCAGGTTCGATGCAGTTTCGGCACTGACAAACGTTGTTGGTGCGGTAGCGATGGTGAGCACCAAGATAGCATTGACAAGGCCGCACTTGCTCATATTTCCAACTTTGTTTTGATAGAATAGAATGGTTGACACACACTATTATTTATGTGAAGTTGTAGCTGGTTGTGTCGAAAAAAAGCCGTGAGAGTCTGTAGAACGCGCACCTTTCCCTTCTCGTGTAGATACAATGTATCTTCTACGTACCAGTAGTGCAAGAGATGCTCCTCGCTCTAGAGATAGGCAGCTCCACCTAGGCCTCCAAATATAGGGGGGACTGGGGGAACCCCCCGGAATCAAGGCGCCCGCCTCACTAGCTAAACAGAAACTTTAGGGCCCCCACTGCATAAATGGATGGGGGGAGGGCCATGATGGGGGGAATCCCCCCGTAATCAGCGGCGCGTCCCCCCTATATTTTTTCCCCTAGCTCCACCACCTCCACCAAAGGAGCGATCACGATGGCGTCCTTTGGATAAGGCCAAAGAAGCAAGAGAATAAAGTGTCACAGACAAAGACTTCTAACGGAGCACCAAGATAAAGAGTATGCCAGAATCACCGACGACGACGATGGGCGGTATGAAACCGATGACATCAGAATCTCCGGTCGACAGCGATCCATCAGCTGCCGACACATCCCCGCTCCTACAATCGATGGCCACATCAACCTCACCATATTTGCACAAAGTGACACAGCATCGTTACAAATTCCTTCATGAAAGACAAATCCACAACAATTTACTAGAAAGTAATGCATTGAAAGAAGTAGCATCCCATTCATCATCAAGAGTGTTCGTATTTCTTTGGGATGTCTACTCATCGTTTGCACTCTTTGGGATGAAACTAATTTCTTTGTCAACGATTGTTGGTGGTGTTCTTACCATTGGGTCAATTTTAATTGCATATTATTTGAGTCCACAGGGGCCAGATAGCATGTGGGATGGTAACATCTCCACACTCCTGCTTTCTTTTGCGACTGTAACCCCGCTTATTGCGAGTGTTCAGATGGCTTTTGCTAGACGAGAAACTGCCTTAAAAGCGTTGTCTAAGTATAGGAGTTCAATGTATCATATATACATGGCACAGGCGAGTTGGGATTGGTCGGAATGTCCGAAGAAAAAAGGGAGGAGAGGTTGTGTTGAAAATATGGACGATTTGAAAAGCGTTTCCGAAGAAATTGACGAACATATTGGAACAACTGCCGGGGGGGATGATGCAAACTCACAGCGAATTGATTGGCTGGATCATGCAGACACACTTCTATGTCAACTGATTCATCTTACCGACAACCTATGCAGCTACCTCGCCTTACCGACATCGTCCAGAACTCATCACCGAGCCACAAAAATTGGGGATAAAGAAGCAAAGGTCCTCGCCTTTACAGGTAGACAGATATTTGCTTTGAATACTGCTGGACGAATATTCATGATATCACAGTTGACTGAGGCATGTAAGTATAGAGGCATGCCGGGCAATGAGGCCTCTCGTATTCGACAATGGGAGCAGTATCTGTCGAATTCAATGGAGGATATGAGAATGATTAAAGAATACCGCACGCCTCAATCACTTCGTCTTTTTGGTAGGTTATTCTCAATTTTTCTTCCGCCTCTGTATGCCACCGAATTTGCACAAATTGCGATCAACACAGGTAGTATTTGGCTGGGTTGCATTATTGGTGTTATAACAAGTTTGGGCTTGAACGCATTATTCGAGTGCGTGAAACAAATTGAAGATCCATTCGCTCCTGGATTCACTTTTGATGGGATTGATGTTAACGAGGAACTAAAGGTGTTGGCTTATGATGAATTGATGATTGCTAGGTGCATTATATTTCCTGATGCAGAGGAATTTGTATTGAAAGAAGATAGTTATTTTTGTGGGGGGACAAAGAAGAGGAAGCCGACTCAAGACGAATTAAAGAAGTACAAGTCGGAGGTTGCCAGCAAGCGAAAGACACGACATTACTGTGAGAATTGGGCTGCGCACTTTGATAATCTTTCAGAGAGGCAGCCTGGCCCGGGTATCTAGAGGGAGCGCAAGCGTGCCACTCTTTGACACGAACAGTGATCCTTTAGACAAGCCTGGGCTGCAATGCACATGTCTATTGTATACATTATCACTCTTCTTTTCGGGTGAGAGTAAGAGTGTTTAGGGGTATCTAATTAACGAGATTTGTTTGTAAATGAATTATATCTTATGAAACCCCTATGAAACTAGTTTCTGAAGTCACGCTACGTCACCTATTACAACCGCTTATTACCATACACCACTCCCCATCCAATACTCAATAATCTCCCCCCATCCAATACTCAATAATCTCCCCCCACCAACTCTCTAGCTAGAACCCTGCACTAGACCTGCCCTCCAATCGATACCAGATTCGTCAAGCTGCCGAAGCCGTTTCATCTGCTCTTCATGAGCTGCTTCTCCCTCCTCCCTCTCACGACTTTTCGTTGCATCCACAGCAGCTTGATATGCACGAAGAGCAGTGGCATAGTCATCTTTGCTTGCATGTCCTTTTGCACAAAGAGTCATAACATATTTCAGAGAATCATGATATCCGAGGCTGGCAGCGATGATGAAATGCTTCACTGATCTCTCGAACCTACCATCGTTCCAGTCTTCAATCCCAAGATTGTGCCTCGCCTGTGGATGACCGGCAATTGCTGCTTGTTCCGAATGATAAATATACTTTTCTTTGTTCTGCTCCACACTCTCCCCAGTGAGATACAGAACTGATAGAACATGATGCGCACTTGCGTTACCCAATCCAGCTGCCTTTTTATAATATTCTAATGCAGTTTTGTAATCCCCTTCAAGGCGATGTTTGTTGCCCATTTTCCACATCGCAACCGGATCATTTTTCTTGACTCTTTTCATGAATCTTTTGTTGGCTTCTACCTCCGATTTTGGCACGGGATGCCGACAGAATACGCATCTTTGCTCCAGTCTCGCTTCGATCACACGCTTGTGATTGGCATACTCACACCCTATGCAGACAACTTTGCAGCAGCATGACATCAACATTGATTTGTCGGTATCAATCGACAGAGGTAAAAAACAGATTGGGCACTCGCCGAGATGGCTGCTTTCGGGCTGCGTCAATAAATTGCCATTGGGTTGCTTCATTAACTTTTCGTCACGCAATTCAGCCACTCTTTTCCTACACACTCCAGCATGCTCCGGTCGATGCAATTCACGACACCCGTCGCTGCAATATTGTACGAGGTCACATGCACACTTCTTCAACTTGATGTTATCAACTGCAGCGATGCCACAAGAAGTACATACTTCGTCTGACGATTTATCACTATTATCTGTCTTCATCTCTCACAAAAGACGAAACCTAATTATATGATACAGATAATAGCCACGACGAAGAGCACCTCCGTTATTACCAAAGCCTACACAACTACAACTAACAACTACAACAAAGCCAAAGCTCTTTTTCCTCGACAAGAGTCGACAAGGCGCCGAAGAAAGTGATCCCAGTTGAAGGGAGTCCCAATTACATACCAACGGACGTTAGGGTCGTTACTCGGTACCTATTTTGATCAAAAGCATTTATTAATTGGAATAGTTGATCTAGATACCTTCTCAACTATTTTTGAAACAAAAAGGTAATAACCTCTCGCCAACACACCTTTCAAACTCCCACCCACACATTTCACACATGCACCATGACAACTGTTCCCATAGTTACTTAGTCTCATAAATAATAACGCTGATAGATCAACACTTGATCCCATACACTACGCTACTGCTACTGTAATTCAATTATTGTACAGGTATTATCATATATAGAAATCATCCAAGATGGCAGCAGCAGCATTCATCGGAAGACAACACTCCATCTCGGCAATCACACCAGATGCTCGTCCAATTGACCCCGCCATGCCAACAACAACGGCGGCGATGGAGACTACGACATCAATGGGAGACAAGGCGGCAACCACAGCAACCAATGCAATGAACGAAATGGCTCAAGTCCAATACGCCCAATATCGATCAGCACCATCGGAATTCCCTTCATTCGAACGATTACGTCTAGTTCGACTACCTGATGATTGGTTACCCTCCCATCTCCTCCATCGCCAAAACACAACTTCGACTACAACAAGTAACACACCTTCACCACCATCAACAACAACACCACAGCTACTGCAATACTGGCCAGCACTAATCTACGACAATTACTCCCAACTAGTCAAAGATTTAGGAAGTCAACATCGTACACCTAAAACCAAGGGATTATTGGCAGTACAACATCGTAAATTTCCTAATATGGTTGTGGCACGATTACTTTGTTGGGATGAGACTGTCCGAATGTCCTCCACCACTGCTTCTAACCCTAACTTGAATAATAGTAATGGTGGTGAGAATAATAGTGGGGAGAACGATAATAACGGCAACAGCAACAACAACAAATTCTTCTCCGAACCAAAATTACATATACTAAGCCTTCCTCAAAATTCCACAATATCATCACTTGAAACTAATAATTCCACAAAGATATTAAATTTTTGTGATTATCAGTTTGATATTGAGGTTTGTTGTAAGGATTTGTTACAACGTCATGGTGTCGGACAGCAGCAGCAAAGTAACAAGGGTGGTGAGGAGTCAGCAGTAGTATATCGATATGTAAAACAATTTCAAAAGGCTGTGGATATGGCAGTGAATTGTATGGCGTTGGATCTTGGTGAGGATGTTGTTACACCGGGTGGTAGAGAGGAGGTGGAGGAGGATAAGGATGGGGGGATGATGATGATGATGGAGACTCCCTGTCAGGGTATTGGTGCTGCTGCTACTGCCGATGAGAAGGATGGCACCACCACCATGGCCAATACAGAGGAGGAGGATGTTCAAGATGAAAATAATAAGCAAGAGGTGGTGGTCAAGGTTGAGAAGAAGAAGATTTTTTCGGTAGAAAAGCCTCCTGCTGAGAAGAGGAGGGTGGAAAATGTAGAGAAGGTTGCTAATGATGTTCCACCTCCACTAACAACGGCAACTTCGAATGCTGCGGTTGATACCACCGCCGTTACGAGCAACAACACGTCCAAGGTGGTACCAAAGAATGAGAGCAGTACTACTACTACTGCTACCGCTGCCACTACCCGAGGGGGAGGCACCAAATCAAGACCAGATGCATCACAGAACATCCCAAAGAAGTTTCAATCGGCATCCAAAGAGGATAAGAAGGGTGCTACTACTACTATAACTGCGGGCAACAGCCAGCACCCCCCACTTCCATGGACAGTTGTTTGGAAAATCATGAGACGACAAGGCTGGAACTGGGCGGGGGGCACCGGCCTCATGACTGGGTACCGATACATCAAACCTGGTTGTAAAATCAAGGGTGGGACGGAGATGGTCGACTACTTCAATTCCGAACATGATGTACAAGTCTTTGCACGTAATGTGTACGGATGGACTGTACGAGATGATGTTAATACTGTAGACGCGTTGGAACGTGTGATTGAAGAGCATGTCAGGTACTCTAACGATGTTGTTCCTCCACTCACATCTACAATTCATCCAAATGAGCCTTGGAGGGATGTTTGGGGTAAAATGCGTGCAAGTGGATGGACATGGAAGGGGGGCACGGGACTCATGACTGGGTACCGATACATCAAACCTGGATGTAAAATCAAGGGCGGGACGAAGGGGCAGGATTACTTTGAGAGGGAGGAAGATGTACAAAAATTTGCCAAGTATAATTATGGTTGGGTTGGTGAAGAGGTGGTAGTGGAAGGAGGGGATGAGGGTCTTGCAATGATGGATACTAAGGAGGATAAATTGCCCGAGAAGCGTAGACGCACTGAAAAAGTATCAGCAGTTGACAAACCGGCAACCAAGAAGGCGAAGGTTTCGAAAGTCAAGACGGAGAAGGTGGAGTCCATCAAGGAAGATGAGGAGGAGGAAGAAGAGGAGGAGGAAATGACCTCCGCCAGTGAAAGTGATAACGTCGATGACGATGACATGAGTCGGTTCTCAGAGGCTCAAAGGCCAAAGAAGCTTTTCGTCAATGAGTGTGCAGATGAAAATGTTCCATCTTTGGAAGGGGAACAAATTTATGCAGACGATTCGTGGAGTGATGTGTGGAAGAAAATGAGGAAAGCTGGTTGGAATTGGAAGGTGGGCTCCGGGTTGATGACTGATTACTATTATATCAAGCCTGGATGTAGAGTTAGTGATGGAGAGGAAGGAAAGGACTACTTTGTAGCTGTTGAGGATGTTAAATGCTTTGCTGAACGGAACTACGGATGGAGCCGCGACGGTGTTAGTTCCGGCACTTCTCTCGTGAGAGGAAGGAAAAGAAGTCTATCCAACTCTTCGGAAGAGACCCATTTCAGTCAAGCCAATGACAATAGCTCTAAAGCTGAGGTCAGAACACAACCGATCAGCTCACGTGCAATACTCGCCACCATCAATAGTCAGACAAAGAAGCTGTCCACCAAGAAGAAGATCCAGCGTTCCACCAAAGAAGATCAAGTTGAAGAACAGTCTTCATACGTGCCTCCCCGACCTGATCCATACACCTGGAAGAATCTTTGGCCAGCACTCCAAAAAGATGGATGGAGAGTCGTCAAGGCTGGCAGGTATTGCGTGTTGCATGATTGGTACTATGTACGTCCAAATTGTGACCCAGGCGATGGAAGCAGTGAACTTCAAGTTGATTATTTCCTCTCCGAAGAAGATGTTATTGCGTTCTCAAAGCAGTCTAACTACTTCGACGTATCCGAAGAATCCGAGTCACAAGGAACTGAAGAATCGGGGCAAGCAAGTCCTGCCTTGGAAAATGCAAAGCCATCTTTGAATGGCCCAAGTACTCCTCAAGACCGCAAAACCAAGCCTCAGGATCCAGCCAAGCCTTTACTTTCATCTGCCAAATCAAGCTTCTCTCAGTCTTCACACTACGAGTGGAGCAATCTATGGCCGATATTACAAGCAGCTGGGTGGTTTTACGTCAAAGCGTCTAATCCATTGCATGATTGGTACTATGTTCGCCCTAATCGAGACCCCAAAGACGAGAGGGCCAAGCTCGGTCGGCACTATTTTACATGTCCATCTGATGTGATTGATTTCGTCAAGGGATTGGACGAGAAAGATGGTAAGCAGCCGAGGAAGAGCGACGTTGGGGGCATGCTCATGGTATTTGAGGAAGAGGCGACAGTTTACTCGGGATGAATTGAAAGAAGCACCTCCTGCTTATTACCTAAGTATTTGTCGATGCTGAGTCTTTTGTAGAAAGAGATGACAGTTTATTCGATGTGAAAATAGATTTCCTGCTATCAATGCTGGGTCTTTTTACTATCATAGGAAATATATAATTTATCAATTGCATAGTTACAACAAATGGAAATCCCCTTCTTCTTCGCTGCCCTCACATCACTTTTTCATTGGCAAATCAAAGAGAATGCGGAAGTTGGTAACATTGACTAAGGCAGGCTCCAAGCCTTCCTCTTCAAAGTTGATGACACATTTAGAATGCTTTGCATCGTAGTAACTCACATCCCCGATCTTACCATTGAGATGAGAGTTGCTTCGACACCTCAGACCATGACAAATGACAGGTGTTCCTGTAGCCGCAAGGATTTGTTTACTCGGAACACTGAATTTCTGCTCTTCCTCCAAGTTTCTTTGCCCGTAAGGAGATTCCTCCGACATTGGACCTTGTACAATGCAGTCCCCATTATCCTCATATCCCAAAGCCTGGTACCAACCTTTCTTCCTCTCATCTTTGAACTCGACTAAAACACCCCGCACCTGTACACCTGTCAGTATAGATACGACCCTTTGTGTGCATTCATGTGAGGTCCCGTGGACTCGGCTGCTAGTCTCGACCAACTTTGTCAGCAACCTCTCCGCTTCAATGCCGTGGTGTGAATGATGAAGTTTCTCCGCCAACTCTACACCTGCTTTGATTGTAAGCGCATCATCTTCTCCTCTTTTATGGATTTTATCATTGTAATATACGCGATAAAAATCCAAGTCATGATCAGGGACATTTTCTCCAGAGTCACTTAGGTATGCCTCAACAACGGCAAGGTTCCGCTTTGCTGACATGAGAGAAATTTCCTTGCCCATCTGCTCAAATAATTCACATGTCTTCTCTGCATAAAGTTTTGCCTTTTCACACATCTCTCGGGACTCGGTGTTGGCACCAACTACGAAAAGGAAGTTTCCAATTGATCCGTATGCTACGGCCACGTCGTGCAACAAGATAGGAGCCTGAGTACAAAATTCTGCCGTATATTCTTCAACCATTGGCAGCAATTTGGCAACCAGCGTCTCCCCCTCGGATCTATCTTTTTCATCATGCACATCAAGTACATTGATTCTACCCACCATAGCATTTACTGCCAATGGGAGCGCCAACATTTTTCTCAGCCCGGATCTTTCATCTGTGTCTCGGGAGTTTTGGTAATCACTTTCAATGAACGACAGGCGATATTTTTGCATCTGGTACTCTAGATTATTCTGGTACTCCTGCATACTGTTTGTTGAAATGAATTATCAAGGTGAGTATTCACCATTTGTTGCAGAAAATGAAATATTTTGCACATTTACTCACCAGTTAGGGCATTGCTTAAATGCCTCAACCATCTTGTCAAAATCAATTGTACCACTCTCGAAGGCCCTTTCAAAGGCATTCTCACTCTGTGTCTCGGCATATTTGACAAGACATGAGAGATGAGCAAAGCCAGCGCTCCCACGGCATGAGCAATCTCGCACCAGTGGTGCTCCCGACTCGTCCGGTCCTTCTTCAAGACAAATCCAGCAACATGGAGCATTGTCGGCGTTGGCTGGAGCATTTTCGGCGTCGTCGGCGTGATCATCATCTAGACCAGCCTCGGATACATTTCTCTTCTTTGATGGCGACATGGTAAATGATGCTTTCCAACAGTAACGAGGCGAGGTGGGTTCCGCAGAGTTGTTGCTAATTCATTTTGCGGGGAGCGTTGATTGTGACAATATTCATCTCAGGATCATCTCACGACAGCACTTCATATTTACAGTCACATGTTTTATGACAAAAAAGAGAAGAGAAAAATTGCGGAGCAGATTGCAGATGAGATCAGAGGAGACGTCCACGAAGAAAACCTCCGCAAAGTGTGGTGCTGAAAGTGTATGCTAAGGAAGTTGTTTTGGATTCATACTTTTTTTATTTAACACAATTAAAGACCTCATAATGCTTCTTACAAGTTGTCGAAAGAAAGTACATTCGGAATCACAACAATCTCTACACCAGAGTAGATGGACAAGACTAAAGTGGCGTCTCTAAAAGCAAAAAGAGCAGCGTTAATTCGGCTTTGAATCCCG